>JAVJIF010009644.1:0-170772 GCA_038442645.1 Agave tequilana | reverse complement strand
CTTGGGTTGTGTGAGTGGGGAGATGATTTTTGGCTAAGGGAGCGGTAATGACTCCCCACCTTATGTTGGATTGGGTTTTGCCCTTAAATTAAATTTGTGCAAGTGTGCAATATAGATAAGCATGAACACAAAAAAAAAAAGTAATCACTTGAAGTGTTTGTCCTATACTATATGCAATGCAATATGTACACCTCCTATCAATATCACAACAACACAAGAATAAAATACAGTATATTGGAATGAAATTGACACGTGCCTAGATGCAAATGTCTAAAACCGTTTTAAAGTATCTAATTTCTGTATTTACTTCTTAAATTATTTTACAGTGTACAAGTAATATAAACAAAAATTAGCAGCAGAGTATATGAATGTACAAGAAGTTACCCAACCACACTTGAGAAAGTGTGGACTTCTGCAATACTAAAATTTAACCTGCACACCAAAAAAATAAAGAAGAAAAGTTAACAAACTTGTGAAATCAAACCGTTCCCATCCCCGGCAACGGCGCAAATTTGATCGGGGGAAAACCGCGCACAAAAAGTGTATGTCTTGAAATCAAGATTTAAAGTGTGTGTGCTTTGGCTTCCTCGATACTTCCGTTTATAGCATAGAGGCTAAAACGAGTCGAATCCACAAGGACGGGACACGATAGAAGCTTTACCGGTTGATTCACGGTTTGTTTAAAAGTTCTTCAAAGTTTGAAAGAATAAAAAGAAAAGAAAACAAAGAATGAAAAGAGAAGTACGGTGAAACACAAAGAAGTGGGAAACATAGAAAAAAATATGTTTGTGATTTTTGGATATATTTCTGAAACAAAGTGCAAAAGAAAGAAAATTCATGGCTACTAACTACTAATGACTCCACCAATATGCTAACCTTCTTAGTGATAGCTGCCTCACATGTATCATTGGCCATCACTAGTCCTTGGTTCAAGAGCGATTTAAAGCATGACCATATGTAACTCATCACAACCCAACCTCATCAAACAAGTGCAAGCTACACTTAAACCATCAATACTATAGAAAAGTAAGCATGGAGTAAAGTAATGTTAGCTTATTAGTGGTTAGAAAGTTAGAGTGTTAGATCCATCATCATGAGCCATCAATGGCTCTTGCAAGAGCAAGGTCAAAACGAGGCTATTAGATTCATGTGGATTATCATAAAAGAAGTTAAACTAGTTGATGGTTAGTAGTTAGTGCATGAGAGAAAAGATTAGCTACACATGTAAAAAGAAGTTAGATAGAAAACAAAGAGAGGTAAAGAGAGCACCTTTCATAGCTTGTCACCTTCTATTACAAGTACTCTTGCATTCCACTCATGTATCACTCTTTCTCCAATACAAGATCTAAAACAAAGTGAAAAATATAATGGGGAAGAAGAAGAACTAACCTAACCAAAACTAAACTACAACATGGAAATGAAAAACTACCTTAAACTCTGTATATCTCCTTGTTCTGGAACCCAAGGGGGGGTATATATAGGCATCAGGGGAACAGGGGGCCAGGGGACAAAACCCTGGCCCAAAACGCGTCCTGCGGCCCATACGTTGGCCGCGCGCGCGGCGCTTCGAGCCGCGCGCGCTGCCGAGTTGGTCCCCTATCAGGTGATGTTTTCAGTTTCTGATTTCTGACCCATGTTTTTGACAGAATTAGCTCCTTAGGTCAAGGCTATCTTAATAGGCCTTTAATCACTAATTAAATGGTGATTTAGGGTCTTCTTCTTCATTGCACACCATGGACCTAGAATCAAGCAAGTAAAGCTTTATTAGCAAAATTTAATATGAAATCAATGTGAAGATGTGATACAAAATTATGCAAAATTAGAAGACTAATCAACCATCACCTTCGGAGATGACTCAAAGGGTAAAATCGTGGTATATGTAATATCAAGATTGGCTCATCTCCTTTAATTGAGAATATTGTTTTGATTAAAGGCCTTAAGCGTAATCTTTTAAGCATTGGTCAACTATGTGACAAATGTTTAAAAGTTATTTTTGATGACTTTACTTGTGATATTTAGATAAGAAAAAACTACTTGTGTCTTTAGTTTTCGTTGAAACAATGTTACATGATTGACATGTTAAATTTACAATGCAATGCAACTTGTTTGAGTGTTTTTTAATATGATTCTTGGTTATGACATAGAAGACAAGTTCAAGTTTCATTCGACCATCTATCCTAAATTAATTCTAAGGAACCGGTGAAAGGAATTTCTAACTTGAAATTTGAAAAGGACTGCATTTGTTATGCATGCAACTTGGAAAACAAACCAAATTCTCTTTCAAATCAATCAAGTATATCATTACATCAAGACCTCTAGAGTTTATACATATGAATTTGTTTGGTCTAATGATTGATGCTGGACCTGCACAGAAATTAAAGTTTAGAAACGTGCTAAGTTGCTCAATTTCTACCGCTTATAGTGGCTATGTGGGTCATGATCTATAAGGAGGAATAGCGATAGAAGCATTAGGTATGTTCTTTCTAAGTTACTAAGATTGGTTAAAAGATTATTCTTAGTTTTAAAAGAAAAGAAAAGTATAAGTATTAGAAGAGGAAAAAAAGAAGATGGGATAATGTTGGTATTTTGATTAAGAGAAGAAAGACTAAGTTAAAAGATAGAAGAATAAAGAAAGAAAGTGTATTAAAGTGTGTTTCTAACAAATAAAGAAAGAAGAAAGAATGATTGAGCTTGAACCTGCACACAAAATACAGTATTTCAGAACTTTAAATTGAGATGTGCAAGTGCTCAATTCTACCGCGATAGCAAGTGGCTACGGGGGTCGTGATCCACAAGGAGGGTTAGCGATAGAAGCGTTCAAGGTTTGTATTGAAATCTTTGTGAAGAAAAATGAAGGTTCTTCTTTGTTTTAAGAAATGAAAATGAAAAAGAGTTAAGTTAAGGTTAAGTAAGGAAGAAGTGGTAGAATGAGAAAGTGGAGAAAAATGAAAAATGACTATGTACAAATAAATGAAAAAGAGTGAAAAAGATTTGGAAGATGTGGTGTTGGTGATCTAAACTAAAAGTTACAAGAAAAGAAAGAAAAACTAAAAATAATTACTTACCTCCTTTTGACCAAAAGCTTACCTTGAATCGTTGGGCGACGATGTTACCTTCAAGTGGAGGCAATCAGCGCATAGCCCATAAGAGTTGATTATTGTCTCTTCCATATTACATCATCAAGACAAAACAAGCATGAAATGATACAGAGAGACTCAAATCCATCGTCATGAGCTATCGGTGGCACTCGACAAAGGCAAGGCTCTTTCGATGCTATATAAGACTCACTTGGATAGCAATTGGTACAAGAATGAGTGAAGTAGAAAAGAAGAAGAAGAAGAACACTAAAACAAAGTACATAAAAGGTAACTACAGATTCGATTTCATAACAATAGAGAAAGAAAGAAACCTTACACCGTGGTCACTCTCAGCACAAGCTTCGTTCTCGTTCTCCTATGAAACTCTGATCTCCTCTGATTTACATAAATTAAAACTAAAAATTACATGAAAAGAAAACTAAAAACCTACACTAAAAAAAATGAAAACTGGCCTAGAATCTATCTCTACATGGTCGTCCCCTGGAGGCTATGAAAATCCCACTATTTATAGGCAAAACCCAACCTACAGGATCATATGAAGATAGGGGAGCAAACGCTCCCCCTTACTCTCCAACAGAGCTGCAGAAATGTGGCTTTGGCCGCGTTTTCACGGCCAGCACCCTGTTGGTGGTGCTCCCCGGTTTGTTGACTTGTAATTATCTTTATTTGAATTTGCAGTTTATGTTCGAGATTTTGACGAAATGGCCTTTGATCCTTGGCTTCAACCGATCGATTCAGGGAGGATTCTTCTCAACAGTTTTTAACCTCTCTGATATGCCAAGATTTAGCCCTGATCCTTGATTTCGAATTTATTCTGAATTAAGTCAGGATTTGGTGGGCTTTTGGGCTCATTTTCTCTTCACTCTCCTTTAGGAATAGGCCTGCAAATAAATTAAACATTTAATTAGAAAAATGCAGAGTTTATTCTATAATAAGTAGGAGAATATGATATTAAATGTGCAATATTAGTGACCAATCAAAGAACTAAAGATCGTGCCTCTTTGGCTGATTACTTATCTTGAATCATTAGCGAAGGCTTACCTTACTTCAGAGGTGATCACCGCATAACCCATAAGATTGAACTCTGTCCCCGTCCATATTACATCATCAAAACGAACAAGCATGAAATGATACGAACACTTAAGAGGAGGAATCCATCATCAGAGCTATCGGTGGTACTCGCAAATGCTCGACAATTTCGATGCTACTAGATCCACTTGGATTAAATAATGGAACACAAAGTAAGCAAAGTAAAAAGAAGAATAAAAAAATGTAACTTTGATTAAAATAGAGTACCAATAAAAGAAAAAAGGAGATACTGGTGTCACTCTCAATATAACCTTCTTCTCTTTTTCTCATGAAACTTTTTTCTGATCTCAGTTACAAAAGAAAAATAAAAATTACATAAAAAATAAAAATCTAGTTAAAATACAAGACTAAGCTTAATCTCAACTCTCTGCTGGAGCCTTCTGCCTTCGAAATGCAGGTATTTATAGTAGGGAAAATGGAAGGAGAAATGCGTATGAGGATAGGGGAGCAAGCGCTCCCCCGATCATTCAAAATTATCGCGGATCCGCGATTTTGGCCGCAGATCTGCGATCAAGATCTGGCCAGATGGTGAGATCCTGGGCGCGTGACCATGATTCTCCCGGTATCTTCTTTTATCTAATGTGTTTTCCTGTTTAGTTTCTTGATTGGTGATATTCTGTTGATTCTTCTACTAACCAAATGGATCTTCAAAAATCCGAATTTAACTGAATTAGATATGGGATTATCCTTTTGATATACTCTGGTCTTTAGGTAGAATTTCTTTAAACCTCTGACTTTGAGTAGATCTTCATTGATTTGCTTAAGCTCGAAAATCCTTTCTTTAAAACTCCGAATTTAATTGGATAAACTGGTCCATTTCTCCTCTTTCTCTATTAATTACCCTGCGTACCATTAAATTTTAAAATGGTTTAAATAACAGAGTTTTTTTACAAAATAAATGTAAAAAATATGATAATAAATAATGCAATATTAGTGACGACTATATCCCCACACCAATCTTTTGCTCATCCTCAAGCAAAACAAATAAAAAGTAAATAACCTAGTCTAACTCACTTTCGTAAGAATCACAGTTGCACTTAACATGTGCAACAAGCCGTTAAACCTCTAGGCTACCCTAAGAGGAAGAGTTTTGTCTTGTAAGGGTTCAATGGATTACACCCACAAAATCTATAAAGAAAGAAAAATAAAGTGTTAGTATTTTTGAAAACGCATTTAGATAAAGGGAAATATATTCGAAGTATTCTTGCAAAAATTTAAGGAATTTATAAGTCAAAGGAATACCAAACGATTCATTCCTAAACTTAGTCTCTATTAAAAATCTTGTTATCAATCAAGGTAAGGAGTCAAAATGTATTTCATATCTAGTCTATTATTTTACCGTAAGTCATATGCACATTTGTGATCGTGAATATTTGGATTGAGATTATTCAACTCTAACTCTTATACCTTATTTTTACATATTTTTGGTGGTAATGTCCCTTAGTTTTATTTGGCTTTTAATCTGCCTATGTAACGAGCTTTAGGTCGTGACTCCCAAACCGGACGGTCTCTTAGGGTACTAGGTAAGAAAACACCCTAAGGACTTTAAGGACTCGAGGAAACAAGTCACAAAACTAAGAATTTTTATTTGTAAATATGGACCATGATCGTAGAAAAAGCGTTGCACAAAAATGGACAAAATGTGAGTGAATGGTGTTGTAGCTTCCTCGATTCTACCGTAATAGTACAACGGCTATACGAGTTGTATCCACAAGGAGAGAAAGCGCTAGAAGCATTATGTGCGATTTTGTTATTCATTTTAAAGCCTCTTCTTGTTTCAAGAATGAATAGAAAGAAAAACGAGAAGGGTTGTAAAAGTGGTTTGAAATGGTTTGGTTGTTGAAAAAGTGATTTGTGTTTTTGAATGATAAAGGTGCATGACTAACCTTCTACTAAGTACTCCCACTAACATCTAACTCCTTGAAGACATAGCCTCACAATAGATTATAAGCAATCACAAACTTTGTGCGCAAAAACTTTTCATGGTTAAATTAAATGAAAGTTCTTCACATCACCTTGCTTCACATGGCAGACTTGAACATTCTCGCATCAAGATCCAATTAAAGGCGAGCATAGGGGAAGAAACAAGTACACTATTAATATTGATAAGGATGAATGGGGATTTCTCTATCTTAGAAAAGCAAGTGAAGTTAAAACAATCTATAGATCATTTAGAACTTGTAAGTTAAGCATGAAATATAAAAGTGAATCAATTTGTTAGTAAATTAGAGTAGAACTCTCATCTTAAGATATCTATAACTCTTATTTGCATAAGGCTTATTGTGATACTTATCGATTTATTCGGGTTGTCAATCAAGTTGTTAGAGATTAGTGGTTTAGTAGTTAGTTAGCCACACAATAAGAAAGTTAGGTAAACATAGTAGATGAAAGCAAGAAGAAAAATGAAAAGAAAGTAAACATGCTATACTAGTTGCAAGAAAGTAAAATCAAGTAATAAAACATAAGGTAATAAGAGGAAGAAGACAAAGTATATTTGTATTTGATTGTCACCTTCAAGATACAACTTACACTTCTCTCTCTCACTCCAACTTCTGGTCTAAAACAAAAAGCAAGATAAGAATACAAAAAAAAGTAAAGAAAATCCTAGAACAAACTAGCCTGAACTTCTCAACTCTGGATATCTCCCTCTTTGATAATCAAGAGGGTATTTATAGGCACAAGAGTATAGCATGAAGAATGGGAGACGTGGCCTCAAACGCTGGCACAGCTGCGCCAGTACTACTGGCATTTTCGCGGCCTGGCGCTGCATTTTCATGGCTTTGGCCGCGAAAACGTGGCCATTCTAGCACCGTTATGCCAGCACCAAAGCATGCAGTCTGTCCCTGGTATGGCCTACTTGTAGGAGCTATTATTTTGTCATTTTCTTCTTCTAGCAACAGCAGATTGGGCTTCAAAGTGTTGGGCTTCTTCTTGGATTTAAAAATCCTCAAATAAGTGGGAGTTGTAGGCTTCTTCTTCACTTTAAGCCATGGTGCTAAAACAAAGAAAAGAATTCATTAATTAACAGAATTTTATTAAAATATATATGAAAATGTGATGTAAAATATACAAATATAAAGACTAATCACACCCCACACTTATTTTTTGCTCGTCCCCGAGCATAACAAAAAAATCAAAAGCTAGACTAAGAAAGTATTATACTGCTTTCGCATGTGACGCGATTGCACTGAGCATGTGCAACAAGCTTTCAAACCTCTAGTTTTCCCCTAGAGGAGGAGTTTTGTCTCCTGAGGGTTTTCAGTGGATTGCACTTACAAAATCGAAAAAAAGAAATGAAAATTTTAGTTGTTTTAGAAAAAATCCTCCTTAAAGTAGAAAAATAATTTTTAATCTTCTTAGTAAAAATAGCTAAGTAATTATAAGTATTAGGTCTAACCCTCATAAGTCTTTCCTATACTTTAGTCTTCATGTCAGAATATGATTTTTATATAAGTTCAAGAATAATTTTGTACTTCAAACTCATTCTTTTATTTAGCCTTAATAATATGCATTATGTGTAAGTGTGATTTTTTTGAATTTTTTCAACTCAAACTCTAATGCCACAAAATTTATTAGCGTTTATTTATGTACTGTTTTTGCCCTTAATTTCCTTAAGCTTTCTAATTTACGGTGTAACGAGGCTTTAATTGATGCTCCCAAGCCAGGCGGTCTTAGGGCACCAGGTGAGAAACACCCCTCAGGTTAAATACTCAAGTAAACTATCTACGAAACTAAGGTTTTTTTTTTTAGGCGTGAATAATCATGCGTTTTGAGGCACAATTATCCAGCTTAATAGGGTTTATTTGTATAGCTATACACACACACACACACACACACACACACATATATATATATAGACACACACAATTTTTTATTTTTTTATGTGGCATTTGAGTCTTTATCTATAAATTCCAAGAGTGTGTGTATAGTTAATGCATATTTACTAAGGCAAAAGTAAAGAAGTGAGTTATTTTCCTAATTCCTCCTAAACTATCAGTCCAACCAACATCCTTTTATTTAGACTAAAATAAAGAATTTTTAACTTGGGATTTCTTAATCCTTATAACTATTTAACATTTTTACAAAAGATATCAAAAACTCTCTACTATTTAAAAAGTTTTTATTTTTTTATTTTTTAGGGAAGAAAAATAAAATGCTAAAAAATAACTTAAAAATAAAAAAGAAATAAATAAAAAAGAAATGAAAAGAACTCCTATGTTAGTATCCCCACCTATCTAATGCATTGTCCTCAATGTATGACATATAAATGCAAATGCAATAAAAATGTGCAACAAATGATATCACCTCTTTTCCTCTACTCAAGCCGGCTGAAGTGCTAGAGTCAGCCGAGTGTAAACGCCTAAGGTTTCCTCAATGTGCTTCAGTCTAGTGAGAAAAATTAGGGGTTTCCTATTTTTGCCCTAGACTAGAAGGATATTTTCCATCTAGGACTTGGGGTTATATACAAAGAATTAGGATATTTACAAGAAAGTCCTAATTTTTATTCTTATTTACAAAATATTTTTTTTCTTTTTTTGATGGTTTGTGGTGGGACACGGTCCACTTGTAAAAAAGACCCATGATGTTTTCCTCGAGTTACTCCGGTTCAACGGTCAAAAATAGTTTCAGCCTTTGTCTATTCACTTTGAAACCTTCATCATTTTCGGATCAAAAATTTCCACAACACTGTGTGGAAAGACGGTACACACAATGAAAGATCCGGACCAACGACTCTTAGTTTTCCTATGAAGATGTGAAGCGGTGAATTGTAGAGTAGAACCTTTTATCCTGGGACAAAAATCTTTTTGTATATGAATTGGTCGTAAAAGAACTTGGTCCTACTCTCCGTTATTTTCGCGTTCTCATAGGTTTCATTACGTATCTCCTCTAACTCAGAGATTTGCAGCTTTCTTAGTTCACCGACTTTGTTTAAATCAAATTGAATTGTCTGATGGCCTATAAAGCTCAGTGTTCTGATTCACTGATAGATGGCAGACTTCCCAAATATCACTCTATTTGGGGACATACCAAGGATAGTTTTGAAAATGGTCCGCTAAGCCCATAATGCATCTATTAGCTTAACGAACCACGCTTTTCTATTATGCCCAACAGTTTTCTCCAAAATGAGTTTAATTTGTCTGCTGGTGACATCTACCTGCCCATTTGTCTTGGGATGATACACCGTGGATAATTTGTGAGTGATCAAGTATTTATGCATTAGGGCTGCGAAAGCCTTGTTGCAAAAATGAGACCCGTTATCACTGATTATCGCATGCGAGATACCAAATCGAGTGAATATATTTTCTTTTAGAAACTTTACAACAACATTGTTGTCATTCATTTTGGTCGGTACGGCCTCCACCCACTTCAAGACATAGTCCATTGCAACCAAGATGTATTGGTTGTCCAATGAACGCAGAAACATCCCCATGAAATCGATGCCCAATTATCAAAAATCTCAACTTTCAGAATAGGGTTCAGGGGCATTATGTCTCTCTTTGTAATTCTCTCACTCATTTGACAATTCTGCATGACTTGCTGAAGTTGAAAGAGTCTTTGAACAAAGAGGGCCAGTAGAACCCACTCTGCAAGACTTTCTCGATGATTTTGCGGGGACCAAAGTGTCCATCGCAAGCAAATTCATGGCAGAGTGCTAACACACTCCTATGCTCTTCCTCTGGTATACATCGTCTAAGATTTGATCAGGACAATACTTGAAAAGGTACAGTTCTTCTCAAAAGAAGAACCACACTTGGGCGAAGAAGTGATATCTATCCTGCTTCATCCATTCAGAAGGTACTTTTCTAGTGGCAAAATAATTGACAATGTCTGCATACCAGGGTTCCTTAAAAATTGCTAGGATGTGTTAATTCGGGAAATCCTCGTTGATTGGTGTTTTGTCAGTAGGTGCATTGGGAATTCTGAATAAATGATCGCCACTACATTCTCCACACCTGTCTTGTCCCGAATCTCCAAGTCAAATTCTTGTAACAGAAGGATTCATCGAATAAGCCATCCTTTTTGTCCTTCTTTGTCATGAGATGCCTCAACATGGAGTGGTCCGTGAATACTGTGGTCTTTGATCCTAGCAGATACAGACGAAACTTCTCTAACGCGAATACTACGGCCAAAAATTTCTTTTCGGCAGTAGTGTAGTTTGTTGCACAACATTTAAAGTCTTATTCGAATAGTAGATTATGCGCTGCCTATTATCGATGTGCTGCCCTAGGACAGTGCCAATGGCAAGGTCTAAGACGTCGCACATGATCTCAAATGGTTTGGTCCTGTCAGAAGCAGAAATGATGGGTGCAGAGATAAGTTCTTGCTTAAGCATTTTCTATGATCTAAGACATTCAACATCGAATCAAAGGGAACGTCCTTCATGAGCAAGTTGGTTATTGGTCTAGCGTTTTTGCTAAAGTTCTTAATGACTGTCGGTAAAACCCAGCATGTCCTAGAAAAGATTGAATATCCTTGATGCATTTGGGGGTCCAGAAGCTTAGCAATCACTTCTATTTTAGCCTTATCAACTTCGATCCCTCTCCTCGAGATTTCATGGCCCAAGACAATCCCTTTGTCTCACCATGAAGCGACACTTTTTCCAATTCAGAGTTAAGTTTTTTTTTCGTGCATCATTGGAAAACTAACTCTAAGTAATGAAGACATTGGTCGAATGAATCCCCGTAGATGGAGAACTTATTCATGAAAATTTCTAGAAATTGTTCCACCATATCGGAGAAAAGACCGAGCATGTATCATTGGAATGTCGCGGGAGTGTTGCATAATCCGAACGGCATGCGTCGATAACCAAAGGTTCTGAATGGGCAAGTGAACCTGGTCTTCTCTCGGTCCTTTACAGTGATTGGATCTGATTGTATCTCGAATAACCGTACAGAAAATAGTAGTACTCGTGGCCAGCTAAATGTTCGAGCATTTGATCGATGAAGGGAAGTGGAAAGTAATCTTTACGAGTAGAAGCATTCAATTTCCAGTAATCAATACAAACACAAATCTTGGTGAGGAGTCGTATTTGTACTTACTCCTTATTTTCATTTTTTACTACTATGAAACAAGCTTGCTTGGGGACTGCATTGACATGACTAACCCATTGGCTATCAGAAATGGGATAAATGATTCCATTGTTCAATAGTTTTAAAATTTTTGTTCGCACGGAATCTTGCATGAACGGGTTTAGCCTACGCTATGGGTCCCTCTTTGGAGTTGCATCATCATTCAAATGAATCTTATGTTGCACTATAGCTGGACTTATTCCCTTGATGCCATTTATCATCTATCCAATTGCTTCTCTATGTTTTCTCAGAACTGACATCAAGCTTTCCTCTTGTTCTCCAGTCAGATGGGATGCTATGATGACTAGTAAGGTTTCTTTCTGTCCAAGTAGGCATACTTGAGGTGTTATGGCAAAGTTTTCAATTCTAAAGAAGGAGTGGATTCATTGGAAGAAGGAATTTGAGGTTCAATCTGGGAATTGGCATATTTGGGCTTGATGCCCAATCCACAGCTGAATCAATGATTTGGTCCAAATGGAAATCCTCATATTCCAAATCAAACTCGCTTTCTGTGTCTTGCTCTATGTCCTCTTCATGCTCGCTTGTTAAGTTTTCAATAGAGTAGACCTCAAATGTCTGATCGTCCATATCTCTTAGTTGTTTTCTCAAGTTAAAAATATTGACCTCTTTGGTCATGTCTCTGAAGGTCAATCGCATGGACCTATTCCAATAGTTGATTATTGTGTTGGCGGTGGCAAGGAACAGATGCCCTAAGTTGACTGAAGTTTGAGACCTTGTGTGTGACACAGGTTGGGTATCAAGCACAATGAAGTCAATGGGATTGATGAAATCCCCGACGCGAACAAGGATATTCATGATTTTCCCCTTAGGGACTTTCACAGATCGATTAGCTAACTGAATGGTTACTCGAGTTGGACGCAGCTTGCCTAACCCAAGTTGCTGGTATACTGAGAGGGGGAGCAACTTAATACTTGCTCCTGGTCAAAAAGTACACGACTGCTTTTTGTTTGTCCTATGGTGCAAGAAATTATGGGACATCCGGGATCTTTGTATTTGACTGGAATAGGAGCAAAACAGAAGTTCGCTAATGTTTGTTGCTAAGAACACCTTTTTCGACACATTTTCTTTTTCTTCTTGTACACATATCGTTAAGAAACTTAGCATAATCTGAAACTTGTTGGATTGCGTCAAGAAAAGGCACATTAATTTGACCTGGTTGAACATCTCTAGTATTTTTTCCATGAACATTCTCTTGTTATTGTTCCTAAGCCTATTTGCAAATGGTGCTATAGGCTTATGAACTTGATCAGGTGATGTATCTTTGTCAGATTTATTTAGAGCAGACTTAGTTAAGCTAGCAGATGTGGAGGCAGGAGATGGATCAGTTTGGATTGGATTTTTTGGCTTTGAGACTTAATTATCCACCTTCTTTCCTGACCTAAGCATATGAAAAACATTACATGGTGATCTGGGGATCTTGGACTTCGTAAGCATGACTAGAATTCTTAGGTTTAACTAGCGGTTGACTAGGTAAAGTACCATTGGGTCTTTCACTTAGAGAATTTGCTAACTGGCTCATCTGAACTTCTAATCGAGATATGACTTGTGTATGGTTATTCAACAATTGTCCTGTGTTCTGCATAAAGGCGGATTGGGACTTCAGGAACGTCTCCATACTTTTATCCAATTCACTGAGTTTATACTCGATTGGTGGGTTTTGGAAAGAAGAATGTGACACTTGATTGGGAAAGTTTTGATTGATGATTCGAATGGTGAACATTGTTGAGGAAATTAGGCCTGGGAGACTGTTCTAGCACCAAGAGAAATTTAGTTGATTTCTTTAACCTGGATTGTATGTCTGTGAGTAGGGATTATTTTGTGGCCTTGAGTAGGTCACATTCATGTGTTCCGGTAATATCTGTGAGCTTGAAAGACTGGACATTCTTCGAAAACATGGTTCAGTGCCTGACAATATTTACAACCGGATTGTGGATTTGAGATGGCTTGATTTGGCTAATTTTGGCTGGCTCTTTTGTCTCTAAAGCTTCTATTCTTCTCATCAAAGTGGCAATCTTTGTTTCAGCAGCTATGTATGACTCTATGGATAAGAGCCCAACTTTAGAAGCTATAGATTGTGAATTCTTAGGCTTCTCAGAGGTTGGCTCCCATTGGAGGGTTTTCTCTGCTAAATCTTCAAATAGGTCCCATTCTTGGTTCTCATCCTTCTGCAAGAATCTCCCCTGATACATGGTTTCTAACAAAGTTTTCGTCTGATAATCTAAAACAATATAGAGAATCTGGCACGGATGTCACTTCTCTACATTGTGATGAGGAAACTGGGTTAGGAGATCTTTGAATCACTCAAGTATCTCCAGAATGGTTCATTCTGTTCTTGCTTAAACTGCATGATGTTTTTTCTGATGAGAGTGGTCTGTAGATCAGGTAAATTTCTTCAAGAAAATCTTGACGAAATTGTCCTACATGGTGACAGAATCTACAACTAAGCTGTACAATCATTTTTAGCTAGATCTTTAGGGAAAAAGCGATGAAGCGCAACCTTACGGCATTGTCTCTTAGCTGTGGAATTCGCATCATGAGGCATACTTCTCCAAATTCCCTAACAAAGAAGAATGCATCCTCTGATTCCAAACAATGGAATTTCGGAAGAGTGTTGATGAACTGTGGTTTTAACTCAAAATTTGTCGTTTGCTTCAGGAAGTTTTATACAAGATGGGAATGAAGTTCTTGATTGGGTAAAATCTCCTATAATGTGTAATACCCCGTTCCCGGAATACGTACTTAGTTGCGTATTCAGATTTTCGGTCGTATTTTTTCGATTTGTTTCCTGTATTTATTCTGTATTATGAATTCCTTATATGGTTGTTTTGTCTTGGATTTGGATTCGTGGATTCGGAGTCAGCCCTAGTCTGAACCGAAGGCCCGATCCTAGAGTATTACTCGATTTAGACACTCTGATAATTAGAATTGACCGATTTTAGTTTTAAATATCATTTTCCAATATTATATATTTCTATGATTTTCTAGATTTTTCTGGAATTAAAATGAAAGTCTTCAAAACCGGTATCGGCCAGTGCCGCTGACCGATTCCTGGATTTTTAATTCTCAAACCACTTGGAATTTCTAGAAGGTCCTTTAGGCTTTATTCCTTAGAATCATATTTTCTACCTACATTCTTTTTCTGAGGATTTTATGATTTTATGAAAATTCCATCGGAGTTGGTAGGTAACTGATTCCGGGATTTTTAGTTTTAAAACTATAAAGTATTTCTTCAAACGGATTTCACTATTGGTCTTTATATATTATTATTGATTTTGGTAATTATTTCGGGTCGTTCCGAGATACTTGAATTTCGGACGATTCCGGTATTTTCCCGAAAGATTTCAGCATCCACGACTCAGTTCCGGGAATCCGCCACTTCCATTATTTCATTTTCTATTCCAAGAGTATTCCTTCCCTTTTCCATTTCTTTCCCATTTCCTATTTTCTTTCTTTCCTTCCTTTAACTTCACCACACACTTTTCCTATTTTCCAAAATTCTAAATTCCATAAACTCCACCAACTCCCACCTACTTCCTCATTATTATCACTCCACCTCACCTCTCTCATGGCCGGCCAAGTGTCCACTTGAGAGACACCTCACCTCCCCTTTTTACACAAAACCCCCTCACTTCCATTTGATTTGCATCCCCTTCAAAAAATCCAAAACATATAAATGCTTTCCCTTTACATTCTATTTCATTTTTCTTCACTCTTTTTCTCTTCTTCACTTCTCAAAAGAAAAGCTTTCACCTTCACCAAAACCCCAACCTCCTTCAACTCCTCTTCATCTCCATCACTACAACAACAACCACCAACTCCCTAAGGAACACAAGGTCATCTTCTTCCTCCTTCATCACCATGGAAGCAACCAAGGCATCAACAACACCAAAGGATCATCACTATCTCTACCTTCCTCTTCTTCTTCATCATCAACACCACCACTTCTTTTGGTAAGTAATTTCCCTCACCAAGACTTGTACAACTCTTAGTCTACTTATGTTTGCTTATTCTTGTTGATTCGTGTCTTCAATTCTTGTTATTTAGCCATCAAACACAAACCCTAGAAAATCTGTTCTGTTTACTGTTTCCAGACGATTAGTCGACTAGACCTATAGATTAGTCGACTAGAAACCCTTAGCTGAAACTTAACCTTTTCTGGAAACACAGTATAGTCGACTTAGCCTAACTATCAGTCGACTTGTCATGTCTGTTAGTCGACTACCCCTATGACCCTAGTCGACTAACTTTTCCTGAATCAGAATATCAACTCTCTGGAACCCAGTATTAGTCGACTATACCAGACTGTTAGTCGACTAAACCCTTTATTAGTCGACTACTCATCCTACCCTAGTCGACTAATTCTGTCTGTTTGTTACAGTTATTTACCTTCTCAAACTTGGATCTTATACTTGGTTTATATGTTGTATATTATACTTCTTGACTTGTATCTTGACTAACATCATCTTCACTTCTCTCTTTCTCTCTCCTCTTCACTCTACATATATATATCATAGTTTATGGCGTGCCCGGATTTCGTGGATTTCGGATCTTTCGGCGCTTTGAGGTTTAGGCGAGTATTCTCACTCGCTACTTTCTTGTATGCGAGTAGTCTCGCTCTTCTCTTATCTCTATTTGAGTTTCCAGTTTCGTCGGAACGATAAGTATTTCATTTCCTATTTTCATGTATTTGATTCCATGTCTATATATATCTTTTGATGCTTTATACCATGCGTGGCCGACCCTTCGTGGTCGTTGACTTCTTGATTTCTGCTATGTTATCACTGCCATGTTATTGCCTCAGACATATCAGTTGCATGCTTACTTTTAACACATGTATATCACCTTACATCTGGCGTGGTATCACCTGACTCCCAGTATGTTATCACCTGACTACCCGACATGCCACTATCTGGCAAGACCATCTTGTTATGTCATGACTGACCCAGATATTATCAATCCATTGTTATGCATGTTACTTGATATACATCACCATTTATCATGCTATCTCTTGACACCAAGCATGATACACCGGTTCTTATAATTATCACGATAGAGGGAATGTAGTACCTGATTACTGTTATGTACTGATCACTGTTATGTATTACTGTTATGATATTGCTCATTCCCGAAATCTGATAATTATGTTCATAAGCTATAAAAAGGACCAACTTGTATTGGGTCGGGGGAAATATGCGGATATCGATATGTGTTCGTGTTTACAGTGGCTTTAGGTTGTGCACTATATCCGGTCTGACCTGTGGTACACCAGGGGACCGAGGGGAGAGCTGGCTCCCTACACCCCAGTTTTAACGGGCATACATAAGTCCCTCCTCCTGGATAAGCCTTGCGGCTGGTTTCCGTTTCCATGCAACGGAACAATCCTGGACCGTAGTCCCGGGTATGTACGGGACCCACTGTAAACATAGTTCGTTGATACAACTGCTATTTCCAATAACAACCTCGACTTTCTATATATGGAAGTATGTGAGTTGGGATATATACCGAGACACATACCTAGATATATGGTAAGACGAGTAATAATAAAGTGTCATAATAACTGGCTCTTTAAGTTGTAAGTAGAGGTATGTGGAATGGGACGCATACTAAAACCTGCAACTTAAATGGCTCTGAATCTGTGATATGCATTACTACATTTGCTAGTCTTGGATTTTACTTCGAGTTTCCGGTTTTATGAGTATTATCGTATTAAAGGCTCATATTCTGCTTTATCCTGGATTTCCTGTTTTATGGATATTATTATATACTTGTTCATATATACTTCCCTTGTGTTCTAACCCTCCTGTCTCCTGTACTTGACACTTGTGCTCCTCCTGGCTCGCCACCTGGCCTTCATATTACTACTCGCCTGGGGAGTTTCACTGACTCCCCTGGATTCTCATGTCCAGGTTATGAGCCCGGAGCGTGTGGATTCTCCCCGTTACTGCTCAGAGTGGCGCAGCAGTAGCGTGGATCTCCAGCCGACCGTCCAGAGCTACATCCTTCCAGGCCCCCTGTATGCCTCTCGAGTTTCCTCTTAGCAAACTCGTGAGTGCCCTTTTTCTATTTACTCTTGTACATTTCCTTGTATACTTGTATGTGAGCGCCCGTTTATGCTGTTCATATATGTATATCTCTTGTACTCTCGCATTTGCGCATATCTGATGTATTATTATTGTAATATTCATCACATCTGGTGATAATTCTGCAATATATATATATGTGTTGGAATGTATAATGCACCATATGCTTCCGTACTCTGATTCTTGTCTGTACTGATGCTTAGCGTATATACGGGAGGGTAGTTCTGACCTACGTATATACGTTGCAGTGACGTCCCCGTATCCATGGAATCGGGGCGTTACATAATGAGGCCATCACTGGTTCTGGATGTGGTGGTAGTGAAGTCTTTCAGATTAATGGACGTGACTAGACCTGTCAACCGCTCTTGCATGCAGCACACCACAAACAACGTGCAACCAACAAAACAGTCAAAAGGAATAAACAATAAATAAAAGAAAGAAAAACAACCATCAAGTCTAGTCTAAGGTACCTAGACCTAGACGACTCCTAACTGGTCGACTACCTAGGGGAGGTTGTTGCAGGAATCCGACTACCAGTTAATCAACCAGGTAGGGGTAAAACTCAGTGGAAGATATTCGGGCGTGATCCTCGGGCCTTAATTATGCCAAACCATTGAGTTTTTGAGGTTTTACCTCTTAATCCCCACTCCTTAGACACCGATTTTGCAGGAGAATGATTCTTACAATTTTCACCCTCAATCAATCTCTTATTGAGTCCGAAATGTCCCTAGGGCCAACGTTGGGTCTGTTTGGTTGTCGTAACTGACCGTAATTCGTAGTTGTAATTGGTAAAGTCTTTTACAATTGTAAATGAGTTACATGTATGTAAATTTTACGGTGTTTGGTTGGTAATATAAAATTGTAAAGTGGGAAAGTGTATTGTACTTTACGGTGTTTGGTTGTCATAATGTATAAGTCGTAAGTGAAAAAGTTGACCACAAAATTAACTATTTGGTGATTTTAAAGTTTTAATACTGCAAATAAATATTAAAAAAGTTAAATATTAAAAAAATTTAATATTAATATAAAAAATAATACAAATTTGTATGACCACAAAATTAACTGTAACTGGGCTGTAAGTGCGTGGTAACTGGGTTGCAAGTGAGTGTTAGTTGAGTTACGTAATTCTTTTATGAATTACGGTCCAAACAAACGCCGTAGTTGTAACTGGGTAGTAAATCATTTACGAATTACGGAGTTTTACGCGAAACAAACGGCCCCGTTTATTAGATTTTAGTTAGGCTTTGGATTGTGAGTGACTTGAGAGATGGTTTTTGGACTAATGAAGGGTAACGACTTTCCCACCTTATCTTTTTTTATTAAGATTTGCTATTAAAGTCAATTTTTGTGCAAGTGTACAATATATTCCCAGTAAGATAACATTCAAAGCGATAAATCACTCAAAGGTGTTAGTCTTATTCTAAATGAGATGCACACGTACCTTTCTCCAATATCTTTAGCAGAAATTAAAATGAATCGAAATAGACACGTGTTCTAAATGCAAAAGTCTAATTCAATTTTCAATTTTACAACAAATGAGTTTCTATTGAGTTATTAACAGTGTATAGGTGAGGTATACAAGAAAACTAACAATTTCAGAAAGCAAATTAAGGAATTTCAGCAACCCTGCAAAAAAAAATTGTGAGGACTTCAATCAGAAAGTCGTATATGAGCAGCTTATGTTGCGTTTGCGCTGCTTTTCTGAGGGCAAATGGGCTCTCCTTTTTCAAGCAGAGTCTAGGTCCATTGATATTCTAACTGCACCAGTTAGTTCCTTAATTCCTCCTCCTACACACAAAAATAGAGAAAAATCTTTAGTGCGAACAAGAAAACTATTATCCCTCCTTGTTAACGGTGCCAAAATTTGATCATAGAAAAAGCGTTGCATAAAAATGGGTAAAATGTGAATGAAAGGTGTTGCAGTTTTCTCGATTCTACCATAAAAGAACAGCAGCTATACGGGTCGTATCCACAAGAAGGAAAGCAATAGAAGCATTATGTGCAATTTTGTTGTTCGTTTTAAAGCTTCTTCTTATTTCAAGAATGAATAAAAATAAAAACGAGAAGGGTTGCTAAAGTGGTTTGAAATGGTTTGGTTGTTGGAAAAGTGATTTGTGTTTTTGAATTGGAAAGGTGCATGGCTAACTTTCTACTAAGTGCTCCCACTAACCTCAACTCCTTGAGGACATAACCTCACAATGGATCATAGGCAATTACAAAGCTCGTGTGCAAGAACTTTTTACGTGGTAGATCGAATGAAAGTCCTTCTCATCAGCTTGCTTCTCCCGGCAAGACTTAAACATTCCCCATCAAGATCCAGTTAAAGGCGAGCATAGGGGAAGAAACAAGTGCACTATTCGTATCGACAAGGATAAATGGGGGATTCCTCTATTGATTGTAAAATCAAAGAGTTAAGAGATTTACCGTTTAGCTTCGGGCTAACGGGTCGTGTCCACGAGGAGGAATGCGATGAAAGCTTTTTGGTGTTTTGTTTAGTAACAAAGAATTGTGCTCGTTTTTTAATTGAAAAGAGAATGGAAAGAAGGGAGATGATTAAAAGAGAAATTGCAACTTTGGAGAAGGCTTTGCAAAAGGTGAATTTTGTATAAAGTTTAGAAAGTGATTTGTTGTTTTTAATGAAGAAGAAAATCTGGGTTCACTATCTCACTACTCAATGATATGTTCTTCTATTGAAATCATTAGTGCCTCAACTTGATCATAGGCAAAACTTAAGATTGATTCTAGAAAGTTTTAAGCAAAACACATAAGATGGTTCGAAAGGTTAATTCTATTCTTTAAGAAATCGTCTTGTGTTGAATGTTAAATCATCAAGAAGTTCAAGTATAAGATAAAAATAAGTTCAAGAGACGTTCTGAAAAGAGGTAGAAGTTAAAAATCCAAACCCATTCTCATGTGCCTTCAAGAACACTTTGAAGAAGAAAGGCTTAAGTTAGGCATGCAAATGATTCATTGGGTCTTTTTCATGAAAACCATTCAAAAAGAAGATGGATCAAAGAGAGGAGTAGTAGTGAGCCCAGAAAAACCGATTTAGCTACTCATGGAAGACAAAGAACAATGCAAGTAATTAAAGTAAGACATACCGTAAAATGAGTGAAAGAAAATGTAGCTCGATTCTTGTATTGATGTCACTTCAATATTCAAGTTACAAGCACTCAATTTCTCTCTCTCACAGGTATTTGTACTGAACTACAAATTACAAAATAAAATACAACTTTTACACTATCTAACAAAGAGCCTAAATCCTTAAAGAATAAACAAAAATTCTAATCCTAGTCTTCGCTCCTTTTTCCTTTGTTAAACATGATATTTATAGGGAAAAACCAGAGGGGCGAGGTTGTGAGAAGATTAGGGGAGCAAACGCTCCCCCTACAGTTGTTGACACTTTAAAAAAGACAAGATTCTGACTGGCCTGAACAATGTCTAAACTTATTGATATTTACAAAAGACAAGTGAGATAAGCTGACTGGCCTGAACAATGTCTAAACTTGTTGACATTTACAAAAGACAAGCGATAGACAAGCTGACGACCAGTTCTGTACTTGTTGACATTTACAAAAGACAAGTGACAGATAAGCTGACGACCAGTTTTCACTCATCCTCAAAGGACAAAGCAGCAACTTGGACTCTACTGATCCAGTGAAGCAGACAGTAAGCCCAGATTGTCTCTAAACAGACCTCAGCAGGTCTAAGATGCTAGCACTTGGCATCACATGAGCCCAAAGGGATAGTCTCGCCTGAGAGGCTATGATCACCTAACTTCGCCTTGAAGCCATTCACAGCTCTGTCAGGAAGCTAACTTATAGTTTCGCCTGAAGTGCTCAGTTAACTCCGCAGAGAGTTAGCTTCGCTTGAAGCCACACGCAACCGCGCAGAAGGATGATCGGTAGCTTCGCCACATATGTTATCTCCAGATGAGACCAAATCTATTCAGATCAAGATCAAATCTAATCAAGATCAAATCTGAGATCAAATTTGGCAGTTGATTGCCATAATCTCTTGACTCTCCTAAAACGAGTAAGAGGATCAAGGGAGATCTTCCAATTATATGGAAAGGATCAAAACAAATCAGGAAACCGATCTACCTGCTACTTCTAGCTTCGTAGAAGCTGATTCTAGCCTTGCAGCAAGGCTACTTTCTAGATTTAAACAGATTTAATTCAATCTGTTTCCATATTTTCAAGGGACAACCTGCTCTCCCTGTAAATAGCCCACTAGGGGCACAAGGAGAAGGGACTCTGGACCGGGCAAAGACCTCCGGAGGCAAACTTCTTGAGAGGACGCACCGCGCGCACAGAGAGAGAGAGAGGCTAAATAGAGATCTATTCTCTTGCTTCCAAGAATTCAGAGACTTTAGAGAACTGCTTCTCTAATCAGGGTACTGATACCCTAATACCTTCCTTCCTCCCAAGGAATTTTGGAACCAGGCGAGAAGGAATTCCTAAGTGAAGGCGGTTTTGAGAAGAAACAAGAGGGTTCTACCAACCTTCTGTTCTCTGATTCCCCGAACCAGGCGAGAAGGGAATCTCATCGCTCGCACCGTCAAAGAGACAAATTGGTCGCGCGCTGACCAGACTCCTACCGGCACACTTCTCCAGAATCTCCGAGGAGATCTACTTGTAATCTTTTTAGAATACTTGTAATTTAGCTTCTCGACCCTTTTTTGTAAGTTTTCCCCTTTTGCAAATCAATGGAAAACAAGATGGCGATTCCGCTGGGGAACAATTTCTCCACTGCTGAGAATCAAGTGTCGCAATGCGATGAACAGACCTTCGGGTCTATCTCTGAATTCAAGGAAGCCAATGTGGCCAGAGCCCCTCTGACTAAAATTTCAAAGCAAGTCTCTGTGGAGACAGATAAGGCTTTCTGCGAGCCTACCGCGGTCCTCTGGCGCAACAGGGAAGCAGGTCCGCAATGCAAACCTATTACTTTCGAGAACCTGGTCGTTCACTTTGACCAAGGAAAATTTGAAGAAGTCCTCTCTGGGGGTGGTCTAATGCTTCATGCACGGAAGCATAGAAAGGTCTCCATGGCTAAGGTTTCAAAACAGAAACCAGAAGCAGAAATCTGCCAACACCCCTCAGCCTCGTGGGTAGCTAGTCAGGTTCCCTGTGAACCTATGTCTCCCTTGCCAAAGCAGATGTGGAGGCAAAGCAGAAGGCTCTGAGTAAAGCCTCAGGCGTAGCTACGCCACAAGTGCGTCTCTCTTGCGAAGAAAAAGGCAAGATGCCTGCCTGCTCTAACAAAGCTGTTAGCCGCGAAGTCACAGCGGCGATCGTACCTTCGCCCAATTCCAGAACAGTAACGACTCGCGCCAGCCTCGTTCTCATGAGCGAAGCTACTGTACCACAGGGTACGCATGAGGTTCTTAGCCGCGAAGCTGGAACCAAAGCACCACAGCGTGCTTCGTTCCCCAGTCCTTCAAGTATTAAGCTCGTACTTCGCAGCGGAGCTAAGGGATTGTCCTAAGTGCTGATAGCGTTGCTTATGCAGCTTCAGCTCCCATGGGCGTTTCCATAGCTTTTAGCCGCAAATCAAGAGCCAAAGCACCATCTAAGGCTAACCGCCTTCGCAGTAGCATAGCGGATAAAGCACCACAACGTGCTTCGCCTCCTAGTTCATCAAGCGCTAAGCTTGCGCCTCGTAGCGGAGCTAAGGGATTATCCCTAAGTGTTGACAGCGTTGCTTATGCAACTTCAACATCCAAGGGCATTCCCAAGGTTCTTAGCCGTGAAACTAGAGCTGAAGCACTATTAATGCTAATTGCCTCTGCGGCGATAAAAGGAGCAGGACACCGTCCTATGCGCGATCCAAAAGAGCCTCTGCGCTGGATCGTTTAGGCCCAACTGGGTCTGACTTGCGGGAATTCTTGACAAGCAAACGGAAGTCAGAATCTTTCCAAACTTCTTCCTCCTGCTGTCAACAAGTGGGATGTCAGTTGGTGACAGTCCACTCAGTCCATTGCCGGCTAGGACCAATCCTTACCGCTCCTCTAGGTCGACGGTCAGTTTTTGATCAACTGATGGCGCAAGCCCCGGTGAAACATCACAAAAGGAGCATATCGCGAGATCTACCCTCTGCATTCGTTAACATGACCAGAAGAGGACGAGAGCTGCGCAGGGTCAGACAAGCGTCCCACGACACTCCCTATAGTTCTCCAGATCCAGATTATAGCCCAGGCTTGGGCGAAGTCTTGGTACATGAAGAAGGTGTCTTCCGAAACACCAAATCTAGGGTTGCAATACCCTACAGTTATGAACAACCATCTTCTTCAACTGCAATAACCTCACCAGAACCAAGGAGAGGATCAGTCCTATGGTCTGATGAAGAAGATGAAGACAGTGGGTATGCCTCTTCGGCGACAGTCAGCTCAGTGCGAACAGACAGAGTATCAGTCAATATGGCTGACAATGGTAATGATGACCTTCGTCGACGCTTGGAAGCTTAGGAGCAAACTTCCAAGACCCAGCAAGAAGCTTTGGACAACATTCAACAGATGCTCGCTCAACTCCTCAATAACCGGAATAATAATGATACCGGGAGTAACCATGATGAGGAAGAACATCTTAGCAATGAACAGCCAAGGACGAAAAAGTCTAAGGAGGGTTCTTCTTTGGACGCTGAAGTCCTTAAAGGCATCCAAGCTCAAATCGCATCCCTAACTCAGAGGGATGAATTAAAGAAAGTAGGGATAGTCCGTCCTTACCCACTAGAATAGGATTCAGTGCCATACCCACCAAAGTTCAAACCGCCGACGTTACACACGTACGATGGTAAAAGCTCGCCAAACCAGCACATCTACTATTTCCGGTCTCAGACCGATAATGTTATAGACAATGATGCCATCATGGCTAGGCTGTTCATTGGCACCTTAAAGGGGGTAGCATTTGACTGGTTCCGAAGTCTCCCTCCGGGCTCTGTCAATTCTTGGATCGACCTGGAAACCCGATTCTTTCTCGTTTCTATGAGGACGATACCGAGGTAACCATGGACAAACTCCTCACCACCGTGCAGAAGAAGGGCGAATCTGTCCGTGACTACATTGAGCGATTCAGAAACTTGTCTTTGATGTGCCCAGCAGGGATGCCATTACCCATGCTCTTACAGACGTGCAGGCACAACTTCTTAGACCAAGTAGAGATTCGCATGGGGGCTGTCAAAACCCATACCTGGAAAGAATTGGTCGAACAAGCTGAGATAGCTGAAAAGTCGGCTAAAAAGTTCAAACCATCCACCCCTAAAGGCAAATGGGGTATGAGTAATAAAGGACGCGGCGACATGGCGCAGTCTTCTCAAGTCAAAGGGAAAGAGATTATGTCCGTTGAATTATCAGGGGATGTGCAGTCGAAGGCCAAGAAGAGCGGCTTCAATAATCAAGAGTCTAAGTTCCCTCCAAAATAGTACTCCTTCAGAGACGATCAGGTGGTCACAATATTCCATTTACTTCACAAAGGGAATAAGATGAAGCTGCCAGATGCTCGACGTCCCAATGAGATAGGACGCACAAACGATCCTAAATACCGTCTCTTCTACAGGATGATTCACCATCCTACCGACAAGTGCTTTGTCCTCAAGGACAGAATTCAAGCCTTGATCGACGCCGGGGTCCTGACACTGAAGTCAGAGCAGAAGAAAGTCACTGCAAATATGGTGACCCTCGAGTTCGGCAAAACCCCAAAGGTCACAGTTCCTGACGGGACTTATCCAATCCCTGCGCCGCGGCTGGAAGTCACACATCCTCAAGATAATAAGGGTCTTGTTCCCTTGACACTGGAGACAGGGGAAATTATGTGGATACACCCAGACCTTGTCCAAGACGAACAATGGGATTCAAAAAGGTCCAAATCAAAAGGCAAATCTTGCAATGTCATCTCCATCCTGCCAGACGATGACAATCTTACATCAGCTTCTCTCAGTGATTCTGAAGGGGAAAAGCATGCTTGCACGACGCAGGCTGATGTACCTCAGCCAACAGGTACTCGATCCGGAAAATCATACTTAAAACAGTTGAGAAAGCTACTGACAAGACACAACAGCAAACGACGTCAGTACAAGTACCAGCCTCCGCTTCGGTTCAGACCAAGGGAAAGGAGAAGCCTAAGGAAGTCCGGTTCGACCATGTCCTGAAGAAGCCTTCAGGCCCAGGGCTTGACACGCCCTTCCGTTTTGACATATTGGCCCAGCTGGCTAATATCCCGGCTCGTATTACAATACACGAGCTCCTTCGTCTCTCAAAAGAGACAAGAGAAGCACTCAGGAATGCCCTGGCTAATTCAGAATCATTCCTGACATATATGCCAGAGATCCCTAAAGATGACGCTCAGTCTCCATGCCCTGAATGCCATCATGTACAATCAAAGGTGCCCGCTATTACCTTCACAGCGGAAGATATGCTTCTCAAAGACAACAAGCACGATCGACCTTTGTACTACACCGGATACATCGGTTCAGCATGCATTGAAAGGGTACAAGTTGATCCAGGGCCTGCACTCAGCATCATCCCCAAAAGGCTCCTCTACTTCCTAGGTATACCACTATATAGGTTATCCGCAACCACTACTACAATATACAGTTTCAATGCCGGGAGTAGTCATCCACTTGGGAAAATTCGACTCCGTTGCCGAATCGGGAGCCTGAAGTCAGAAGTGACATGCTATGTCATTGACGCTGACACGTCATACAACTTGCTGCTAGGACGACCGTGGATCCACGCCAACTGGATCGTTCCCTCCACGCTGCACCAGTGCTTCAAATATGTTGAAGATGACACGACAGTACGAACTGTCTTCGCTGAGAAGCAACCATTCAAAGGGGTGGAAAATTACTTCACTGACGCTCTCCTGTATCAAGAGACCGGTGAAACATCGAAAGAATCATTGCCCGATGATGATGATAGTGTTAATGAGGCGGATTCAGAATCTGAAGCAGACATGCCGGCTATTTTGATTGGCGAACCGATTATAGCATGTCTTAATAATCCCCAATGTAACACTCCTTCTGAAGATGAGGGTGAATGGGTAATTAATGATAATATTTCTTTTGATTATCCTGCGAGTATTGGGTTGTTTGAATCCATTACGGATAGCTCTCTGCACATCCCTTTACATAAACCAAGCGCGTCCAGTACACCCATGGAATCTGTAGAAGGAGCTGTTTTAGTGATCCCTCCATCCAAAGAAGGTCAGTCACCGATAATTTTCGGTAGAGCCCAACCACGAGGGTCCACAGCTACGGATTCAAGTTCAGACTCAGACGCCCCATAATTTTTCCATTACGCGCGATCAGCACGCCATATGATGAAAAAAATGTGGTACAACTTAAAGCATGCAGAGGGCCTGAATTTCGGAAAAGGAAGGCGTAGTTTGCTACGAAACTTTGTGCCAAAAGGGAAACCTGCAAACTACTATGATAACACACGCAGGGGGTTGGGATACGTTACACCCACACCACCAGCAATGGCTCAATTCAGGGATGGCGAATCGATTCCATCACATTCTGCCTCATCCTCCGAGTGAGACTCAGATGTCAGTATGGGAATGATGTTCGAGACTCTCACCGTTAATATGACCTCAAGTAGTCAATTGGAGCCTGCGGAAGTTACTGATGAGAAACATGAGCTCAGCAATTAGATCTCCAATGGGAAAAACGATTCGAACTGCACGAACCACCTACTGAAAACAAGGTGATGCAGGTCAACATGGGTAGTCAAGATCACCCTAAACCCATCTTTATAAGTGAAAGCTTATCACTTATGGAAAAAGAAGAATTAATAATACTCGTAAAGGAGTATATAGACGTCTTCGCATGGAACTAGGAAGACATGCCAAGACTTGATCCACAAGTAGCCATGCATCGTCTAAATATTAAGCCCGACGCTAAGCCAGTCAAGCAGCAACAACGTCGGTTTCGCCCGAACATTATGGAGGCTATTGAAGTCGAAGTTCATAAGCTTATTGCATGTGGCTTCATACGGGAGGAACAGCATCCAGATTGGGTTGCTAATATCGTTCCCGTCCTCAAGAAGAATGGGAAAATACGGATCTGCATCGACTACCGTGATCTCAATACAGCTTGTCCTAAAGACGAATTCCCACTGCCCATCACTGATGTCATGATTGACAACACCTATGGATTCGAAAGAATGTTTTATGGATGGCTTTTTGTTGGAACATGTTTCGATGAAGACATTTGTGAAGCATTTCATTTGGAGCTCTAACACACGACGAATCAAGAGTTCTTCATGATCAAGATGTCCCAAAGAGAGTTGATATGATGTGTTTTGTAATTGTAAAATAGCATGTCAAAAGCCTTGATACACACACATATCATTGACCATTAGTCGACTTATAGTCCCTATTAGTCGACTAATCCATTGGTAGTCGACTAACCCAGACCCCCTAGTCGACTAGTCATGTGTCCAAAAGAAACCCAACTCTCTGTTTGTCCATTAGTCGACTTGACAGACAAACCTAGTCGACTAATAGACCTTGTAGTCGACTAATCCTATGCCCCTAGTCGACTAATCACTGGTCCAGTTGACTTGAAAGTTGGTTGCAGTCGACTTGATTCAGTTATCCAGAAACTAGTCATTCGAACTTTTCATGACCTAGTCGACTTATACCCAAACCTAGTCGACTACTATTTGGAAATTTGCCTTGTATAGTCGACTAACTCAAAAGGCAAGTCGACTATAGGCAGTTTCTGACTGTTGGACGGTTTCTGTTATCTGGTCTTTTGTGCAACGTTTTCCAACGTTTTAAACTTTTGAATTGCACCTGTAACTACCCTAACTTACCCTAGAGTGCAGCTATATAAAGGGTGGTTAATCCAAAGGCCAAATACCAATCCAAATCTTCAGTTTTCTAAATCAAAATTCTGCCAAAACCTGAAAACTGATTTCCACTTCAGTTCTTCACCAAATTCAAATTCCTTTGTGAAGTTCTCTGAAGTTTTTCTCCTATACTAGACCTTGTCCACGTTCATACACAATACCAAGGCTTATAGGAAAGTGTAGTAATACTCAAAGCAATCATTGTACACGGGTGTCTTCTTGGTGTAGAAGCAGTTGTACAAGGTGGAGTTTGTTCTCTTGGTGGAAGAGAAGGTGTACACATTTGGCAAATGGGATTTGTCAAGTGGTGTGCATGGTTGTGATTTTGGGTGTACAAAATCAAGGATAAAGGAAAATCTCAAGCGGGTGGCTTGGGGACTGGATGTAGGTCACGAGGACCGAACCAGGATAAATCTCTCGTGTTTGCTTTGTCTAAACTTTTCTGAGATTTGATTTCCTTTATTGCAAGTTATTTATTTGTTTAACGTTAATTCTTCTTTGTTAGTATTTGTGTTGACTTTGTAGTTTAGATCCATAAGTGCCAACAGAGAAAGTTCCGCATTTGGCATCATCTCGGGACCAACAATTGGTATCAGAGCAGGTCTTACATTTGGTATCTGAACCCAACCGGCATACAAGCCCTGCATACCTAGTCAACAACAACAAGCAAGGATGGCAACAGAGTTCCCTTCGTCACAATTCAAAGAAGGACATTCTACACAACGTCCACCGCTATTTGACGGATCCAACTACAACTGTTGGAAGTGTAGAATGAAAATCTACTTGCAATCGCTCAACTACGAACTTTGGAACATCGTTGAAGCATCGTACACCAAGCCAACAACCAACTACAGCGCTTGGAGTGAGGATCAAAAGAAGAATGCGAACCTTGACGCCAAAGCGATGAATGCCTTGTTCTGTGCATTAACCAAAGAAGAGTTCAACCGTGTGTCAACAGCCACTTTTGCACATCAAATATGGCATACTCTTCAGGTAACACACGAAGGCAAAAGTAAAGTTAAAGAGTCTAAAATATCTGTTCTTGTCCACAGGTTTGAATTATTCAAAATGGAGGAGAATAAAACCATATCCGAAATGGTTACAAGATTCACCGACATTACCAATTCATTAGCATCCCTTGGAAAGGACTACACCCAAGTTGAAAGAGTTCGTAAGATCCTTCATGCACTCACACCAGAATGGGAGAAGAAGACAACCGCAATTGAAGAGGCGAATGATCTCTCAACTATGACATTAGAAAACCTAATCGGTAATCTAATAGCATATGAAGTGCAGTTAGAAGAAAGAAAGAAGGACGAACGACAACACCACTCAAAGAAGAAAGAACTTGCCTTCCATGCATCCTCCGACACGGACGATTCAAATGACGATGAAGAGGAGATGGCAATGCTTTCAAAGAAATTCAGGAGATTTCTAAAGCAAGGTAAATTCAAATGCTTTAATTGCAATAAACCAGGTCATATGAAGATGGATTGCCCATTGCTCAAAAATAAAGGTAAAATCAAGAGCAAAAAGTTCAGAAAGAAGAAAAACTATGAAGCCTCATGGGAGAACAGTGATTCCTCATCTTCTGACGAAGAAGAATCCACTGAACGTGTCAACCTATGTTACATGGCCATAGAAGATGATGAGGTATCATTTACTGAACTTTCTGATGCATTTCATGAATTGTTTAATGATCTAAAGCATGAAAAATTGAAAAATAAAGTTTATCAAAAGAAAATGAAAAACTTTTAAATGAAAATTCATGTTATGCTTTACAAGTATCTTCTATAAATTCTCAACAAGATGAGTTTGAAAAAGTCATATCATCTTTGAAAAATGATAATGAGAAGTTTATAAAAGAGAACATTTTTCTTAAAAAGGAAACTGAGTCTTTGAATAAAAGGATTTCTATTTTAGATAAAGATATTTCAGTTTTCAAAAAGAAATATGAAGATATTTTGCAAAATGTGACTAAGTTCAATCAAGGAAAAGAAAAGTTGAATGATTTATTATCTTTTCGGAAGTTGTCACATAATAATTATGGTATTGGATATATTGAAAATTCTTCATATTGTAGTAATCCATATAGTTCTTTTGTAAAAACAAAGTCTAAGAAAAATAAGTTTATATGGATTCCTAAGAATTTAAGTATTCATGATAAAAATACCTATATTGCATCATACATTCATGATATATGTGATTCATGCAATTATGTGTATACTAACGGTGGAAACCAAATTCTAAATGTATTTGGACTCCTAAAGGTTAATATGTTCTTTTATTTTGGTACCATCTAACGTTTATCTTGCAGGTACCATATAAAAGTTGATAAGAACATATATATATACATTTTATGATATATTGTTTCAGGGGGAGAACAAAGTATTTTTATTTTTGTTATAACCCAATTTCTGCAGGGGGAGGAAAATATAACCTATTTTCTGCAGGGGGAGCATTTATGCACACAACGTGTCATCATCAAAAAGGGGGAGAATGTTGGAACATGTTTCGATGAAGACATTTGTGAAGCATTTCATTTGGAACTCTAACACACGACGAATCAAGAGTTCTTCATGATCAAGATGTCCCAAAAAGAGTTGATATGATGTGTTTTGTAATTGTAAAATAGCATGTCAAAAGCCTTGATACACACACACATATCATTGACCATTAGTCAACTTATAGTCCCTATTAGTCGACTAATCCATTTGGTAGTCGACTAACCCAGACCCCCTAGCGACTAGTCATGTGTCCAAAAGAAACCCAACTCTCTGTTTGTCCATTAGTCGACTTGACAGACAAACCTAGTCGACTAATAGACCTTGTAGTCGACTAATCCTATGCCCCTAGTCGACTAATCACTGGTCCAGTCGACTTGATTCAGTTATCCAGAAACTAGTCATTCGAACTTTTCATGACCTAGTCGACTTATACCCAAACCTAGTCGACTACTATTTGGAAATTTGCCTTGTATAGTCGACTAACTCAAAAGGCAAGTCGACTATAGGCAGTTTCTGACTGTTGGACGGTTTCTGTTATCTGGTCTTTTGTGCAACGTTTCCCAATGTTTTAAACTTTTGAATTGCACCTGTAACTACCCTAACTTACCCTAGAGTGCAGCTATATAAAGGGTGGTTAATCCAAAGGCCAAATACCAATCCAAATCTTCAGTTTTCTAAATCAAAATTCTGCCAAAACCTAAAAACTGATTTCCACTTCAGTTCTTCACCAAATTCAAATTCCTTTGTGAAGTTCTTTGAAGTTTTTCACCTATACTAGACCTGTCCACGTTCATACACAATACCAAGGCTTATAGGAAAGTGTTGTAATACTCAAAGCAATCATTGTACACGGGTGTCTTCTTGGTGTAGAAGCAGTTGTACAAGGTGGAGTTTGTTCTCTTGGTGGAAGAGAAGGTGTACACATTTGGCAAAGGGGATTATTCAAGTGGTGTGCATGGTTGTGATTTTGGGTGTACAAAATCAAGGATAAAGGAAAACCTCAAGCGGGTGGCTTGGGGACTGGATGTAGGTCACGAGGACCGAACCAGGATAAATCTCTCGTGTTTGCGTTGTCTAAACTTTTCTGAGATTTGATTTCCTTTATTACAAGTTATTTATTTGTTTAATGTTAATTCTTCTTTGTTAGTATTTGTGTTGACTTTGTAGTTTAGATCCATAAGTGCCAACAGAGAAAGTTCCGCATTTGGCATCATCTCTGGACCAATACTTTTCAGGGTACAATCAGATTAAAATGTACCCCGACGACGAGAAGCACACTTCGTTCCGAACACCCTTGGGGGTATACTGCTACACTGTGATGCCTTTTGGGCTAAAGAACGCCGGAGCAAACCTATGAACGGGCAATGAGTACAATCTTCCGCGATCATCTCCGAAAAAACGGTAGAATGCTATATCGACGACATTGCTGTCAAAAGCCGCAATAAGAATAACCATCTTCGTGACTTGAGAACCATGTTCGACATAATACGGGCTCATTAGCTGAAGATGAATCCGACAAAATCCTTCTTGGGAGTTTCGAGTGGCAAGTTCCTTGGGTTTATTATTACATCAAAATGAATTCATCTTGACCCAGACAAAGTCAAAGCCATTCAGAACATGCACCCACCTAGGAACCTCAAAGAGCTTAGAGGCTTGCAAGGTAGACTGACTTATATCAGAAGATTCATCGCAAATCTCTCAGGCCGCTGTCAACCGTTCACCCGACTCATGAAAAAGGGTGCTTCTTTGTATGGGATCAAGCTTGTCAGGAAGCTTATGAGGATGTCAAGACATATCTCACAAAACCTCCAGTCTTGGTAGCACCCACATCAGGAAAACCATTCTTGCTTTATGTGAAAACCATGGACCATTCTCTTGGTGCCCTGCTTGCTCAAAAAGACGACAATGATCACGAACAGGCCATTTATTATCTGAGCAGGTCTCTGATAGGGGCGGAATCTCGCTATAATCTTATCGAGAAGGAGTGCTTAGCTCTTGTCTTTGCTGTTCAGAAGACGCGACATTATTTGGTTGGCCAAACCATACATGTCATCTCTAGAGTGAATCCTTTGCGTCTTCTCATGACGAAGCCAGGATCACTAAATTCAAGATTGGCTAAATGGGCACTTCTTTAGTCTCAATACGACATGATCTTTATCCCTCAAAAGGCGGTTAAAGGCCAGGCCCTTGCGGAGTTCTTGGCTGCTCATCCAGTCCCAGAAAACTCAAAACTTCACGAAGATATTCTGGATGAAGTCTTCAAGTCCAATGTAACTTCAGAGGATGAAGTTTGGCAGATGTTCTTCGATGGAGCATCATGAATAGGTCTAAAGGCAGAATCATCGCCGGCGTGGGGGTTGTGTTTATCTCTCCACAGAATCATGTCCTTCCTAGAGCATTTTCTTTGACGGAATCATGCTCTAACAATGTAGCAGAATATAATGCTCTACTTATTGGCCTTCAGCTCACCCACGGAATGGGGTACGCTACCTCGAAGCTTATGGCGATTCAAAACTGATTATCAATCAGATTAAAGGCGAATATGAGGTCCGTCACGAAGATTTGGTGCCTTATTATCACACAGTCATCGAATTGGCTAATCTGTTGATGGCTTTTACATCGGGCACGTGTCTCGATCTCAGAATACTAAGGCGGACGCTCTTGCTGCATTAGCAACGACACTAGCCCTGCCAGTCGACACCGAGTATCACCTTACAGTGGCGACTCGACACCTTGTCTGCTCTAAACATATGTTAAGAACCAGAGAGGTCTATAATGTCTCAACGGATCTTGAGCCGAGAGATTGGCGATTTTCTCTCATCGACTATGCCTTACATGGTTTGTTACCAGACGATCCTAAAGAAGCGGCATCTATCAGACGAAGGTCTCTCCGTTTTTACTATGATCCAACTCTGAAGACACTTTACCGTCATTCATATGACGGTGTCCTCCTCCGTTACCTTTCTAATTTAGAGGCACAGGAAGTGCTTAAAGAAGCACATGACGGCATATGCGGAGCTTATCAGCCAGGTCCAAAACTTAAAGACAGATTACATAGGCTTGGATATTATTGGCCAACTATGATAGCCGATGCCATCCAATATGCACGAAGTGTGTAAAGCATGTCAAATTCATGCGGACTTCATGCACCAGCCTCCAGAGTTGCTCCACCCAACTGTTGCTTCATGGCCATTTGAAGCATGGGGAATCGATGTCGTAGGGCCAATCAGCCCCTCTTCGACGAGAGGTCACCAGTTTATCCTAGCAATAACCGATTACTTTTCAAAGTGGGTAGAAGCCATACCACTGGTTGAAGTCAAAACTACTAACGTGGTTAATTTCATCAAACACCATGTCATCCATCGATTTGGTGTCCCTAGGCGGATCATCCATGATAACGGTCCCCAATTCATAAGCCAGGTATTCTATCAATTCTGTGATAAATACCGAATTCAGAATGTGGCTTCAACTGCTATAATCCCGCCACTAATGGTTTGGTGGAAGCATTCAACAAGACAATCATTAAGTTACTCAAGAAGTTTGTCTCCTCGAATAAGCGAGATTGGGACGAAAAGCTTGGTGAATGTCTTTGGGCCTACCGAACCACGGTTCGGACGCCGACAGGTAATACGCCTTTTCCCTGGTGTACGGGTGTGAAGCAGTCATACCATTGGAAATCCAGATGCCGTCATTATGAGTTTCTCTGAGCACTAAGATCACATCAGAGGACAATGATCGGTTGCGTCTTCAAGAGCTCGAAGCCCTAGATGAGAAGCGACTACAAGCTCAGCAAACACATCGAGTTATATCAAGCTCGAATCTCAAAAGCCTTCAATAAGAAGGTCAAACAAAGAGTCTTCCAGAAAGGAGATTTTGTTTTAGCCGTCAGACGACCGATGATCATGACGCACAAAATCAAAGGCAAATTTCAGCCTAAATGGGAAGGACCATTTGTAATAGAAACAGTCTATTCAAACGGAGCATATCGCCTTATGACTTCAGATGGCGATTTACTCATGATGCCGATCAATGGCAAGTTTTTAAAGAAGTATTATCCTTGATTAAGGATCCTTCTCATGGTCAAATTAATACTACACCTCTGACCAAGACCTTCGAATCCAAGGTACACATAAAGAGCTCTCTCTCTTCCTCCAAATGGGATCATACAACCATAAACCAGTAGGAATCTGGCCATATACTGGTTGTCCAAAGGAGAATCAAGGTTACACATACGCTAACCAAATGATCCAACACCTTTAACGGTTAAGGATAGAGGAAAATGTTGGTCTTTAAGCCCAACATAACTCCTCGACAACTCATCATGCTGAGGGGAATAGCATGGCTAGCCCGACTCAAACGGTAGTTGGTAAAGGCATATCAAACCGTTGACAGCTGAGGATTTGCTAAAAATCCTAAGGGACCTGTTCCCATTTGATTCCCTCTCCAAAATCACTTACCAATTCTCATCCATGGAATGGTAAGACCACATATAAAGATCTTTCCATCCATTCTGCTGTTACGTTAACACTAAACCTATGACAGTGATTTCCTCGTTTCTCCCCGCGAGAACGAGACCCTTTCATGCTATGTTTAACAGTATACCTCTGGCATCCATTTCGCTGTTACGTTAACACTAAACCTATGACAGTGATTTCCTCGTTTCTCCCCGTGAGAACGAGACCTCTTTCATGCTATGTTTAACAGTATAACCTCTGGCATCCATTTCGCTGTTACGTTAACACTAAACCTATGACAGTGATTTCCTCATTTCTCCCCGCGAGAATGAGACCCTTTCATGCTATGTTTAACAGTATAACCTCTGGCATCCATTTCGCTGTTACGTTAACACTAAACCTATGACAGTGATTTCCTCGTTTCTCCCCGTGAGAACGAGACCCCTTTCATGCTATGTTTAACAGTATAACCTCTGGCATCCATTTCGCTGTTACGTTAACACTAAACCTATGACAGTGATTTCCTCGTTTCTCCCCGCGAGAATGAGACCCTTTTCATGCTATGTTTAACAGTATAACCTCTGGCATCCATTTCGCTGTTACGTTAACACTAAACCTATGACAGTGATTTCCTCGTTTCTCCCCGTGAGAACGAGACCCCTTTCATGCTATGTTTAACAGTATAACCTCTGGCATCCATTTCGCTATTACGTTAACACTAAACTTATGACAGTGATTTCTTGTTTCTCCTCGCGAGAACGAGACCCTTTTCATGCTATGTTTAATAGTATAACCTCTGGCATCCATTTCGCTGTTACGTTAACACTAAACCTATGACAGTGATTTCCTCGTTTCTCCCCGTGAGAACGAGACCCCTTTCATACTATGTTTAACAGTATAACCTCTGGCATTCATTTCGCTGTTACGTTAACACTAAACCTTTGACAGTGATTTCCTCGTTTCTCCCCGTGAGAACGAGACCCCTTTCATGCTATGTTTAACAGTATAACCTCTGACATCCATTTTGCTGTTACGTTAACACTAAACCTATGACAGTGATTTCCTCGTTTCTCCCCGTGAGAACGAGACCCTTTCATGCTATGTTTAACAGTATAACTTCTGGCATCCATTTCCCTGTTACATTAACACTAAACCTATGATAGTGATTTCCTCGTTTCTCCCCGTGAGAACGAGACCCCTTTCATGCTATGTTTAACAGTATAACCTCTGGCATCCATTTTGCTGTTACGTTAACACTAAACCTATGACAGTGATTTCCTCGTTTCTCCCCGTGAGAACGAGACCCCTTTCATGCTATGTTTAACAGTATAACCTTTGGCATCCATTTCGCTGTTACGTTAACATTAAACCTATGACAGTGATCTCCTCGTTTTTCGCAATGAAAACGAGACCTTTTTCCAAATCCCATCAAAATTTTGAGCTTGGTAGCTTCTCAATCGTTATGTCATTGTGACCTCTGAACCGATGGATAACCAAGTCTCACCTTTCTGTCCGTCAAGGACTACTTCGAGCTTGGTGGCTTCTCAATCGGTTATGTCATTGCGACCTCTGAACCGACAGATAACCAAGTCTCACCTTTCAGTCCGACAAGGACTAACTTGAGCTTGGTGGCTTCTCAATCGGTTATGTCATTGCGACCTCTGAACCAGCAGATAGCCAAATCTCACCTTCCAGTCTGGCAAGGACTATTTCTTTGTCATCATATGACAAAATTTTGAGCTTGGTGGCTTCTTAATCGGTTATGTCATTGCGACCTCTGAACTGGCAGATAGCCAAGTCTCACCTTTCAGTCCGTTAAGGACTACTTTGAGCTTGGTGGCTTCTCAATCAGTTATGTCATTGCGACCTCTGAACCGGCAGATAACCAAGTCTCACCTTTCAGTCCGACAAGGACTACTTCGAGCTTGGTGGCTTCTCAATCAGTTATGTCATTGCGACCTCTGAACCGACGGATAACCAAGTCTCACCTTTCAGTCCGTCAAGGACTATTTTGAGCTTGGTGGCTTCTCAATTGGTTACGTCATTGCGACCTCTGAACCGACAGATAACCAAGTCTCACCTTTCAGTCTGACAAGGACTACTTCGAGCTTGGTGGCTTCTCAATCGGTTATGTCATTGTGACCTCTGAACTGACGGATAACCAAGTCTCACCTTTCAGTCCGTCAAGGACATTTTTAGCTTGGTGGCTTCTCAACCGGTTATGTCATTGCGACCTCTGAACCGACAGATAGCCAAGTCTCACCTTTCAGTCCGACAAGGACTACTTCGAGCTTGGTGGCTTCTCAATCGGTTACATCATTGCGATCTCTGAACCGACAGATAGCCAAGTCTCATCTTTTAGTCCGGTAAGGACTATTTTCTCAAATGGCCGCAATAAAACTCGAAAGCGAGAATTCAGAAGATAAAACAAGTTGGAAATACAACAGGAGAGTTAAATAAAATTACTTTTATTGACTCCGAAAAGAGGGATACATGAAGGCACATATTACAAGCTATGAGGGTGCTTCATAAGATTTGATCCGCCCTTCAAGAATGGCCATCCTTGTCTTCCTATTATCAGCAGCCCTGACAAGCGCCTGCAACCTCAGCTCAGCCTCATTAAAGCTCCCCATCTTGGCCAAGCGAGCTTCAACCTCAACCAAGGTTGCCCTCTGAGCTAGCTCTTGCCGCAAGAGTTCGTCATTCTGAGCCCTAAGCTGCTCAAGCCGGGCAGTCTCTTCAAGACGCACTGGTTCAGCCTTGGATAAAAGGAGATTCGCCTTCCTGATCATCTCCTTGGCCTTTTCAATTTTATCTTCAGCATCAAGAAGAGCACTGCTAGAAGCATCTATTGCGTCCCCGAGCTCTACCTTTCTTATCTCCAAGGATTTTAAGTCAGAAGAAATGGCCTTAGCAGCTTCCTGAGCGGCAAGATGAGCTTCATGCATCTGAACGATAAGGTGCGCAAGCTGCTCATTAACTGAAGACTCCAGGTCTGAATGGCTAAGACGGCGCCATTCGTCTACATCCCTCTCAAGTTGGTCCACCAGAAGTTCCAATGCAGCGGCCTGGTCATTCCCTCCAAAGTCTCGGATACTCTCAATGCTTCGGGAGAGGACCACCTTTAAAGCGGAGAATGAGGTAGTGAGCGTTTCAAAATCAAAGCGATGGATCGCTTCAAGCTCTTATAAAAGCTGTCGACTAACTCGGCAACAAATTCATTTTTGGCCTCAACTACTCCCGGTAAACGAGCGGCCCCTGAAGATTGAGTCTCCACTGGCTTTATCGACACTACTGTGGAAGGAATAGTAGAAGCACTGGCTGCAGCAACATGAGAGGTCGTCGGTAATCTTGGAGGAGTCCTCATTGAAACCAGTACATTAGCCACAACCGAGGTCGGACTAGTGACTATTTTCGGGAGAGCGGGCTCAACCACCAGTGTTGGAGAAGTAGACTGGTAATCACCCTCAGCTCTGAACCTGGTAAGATAGGCGGCACTGGCGAAACCTATGGCACCTCACTCATTGATATAATTAGGAGTGAGATTGGCTCCGTGACTACCGTCCCCTCAATTTAAGTTCCTCTGGCTGGTTCAGGCTGATAAGAAGGCAGGTCGCCATACAAAGCATCCAACTCAGCAGCATCCGCCGCGGTCGAAGTGCTTACTTCACTCCTGGATCCCTCAGGAATACGGGTTGGCTCTCTTAAAGTTGATGCACCCAAAGGTGGAACACTTGCAACAAAACTTTGTTTAGGAAGGGCATAACAAATAGCAAGTGCTAAAAGGTCAAAACAATACCAAAAGATAATGTCGCCTCAATCGTCTTGACGGCTGCATCAGTCCCTACGGGCTCCATAGGAAAATCTTTCGCGGAATCAACACGAATGGCCGGCCCACCTTCGCTTGCCGAACCCTCTGTGGTCCACCCAAAGGATCTAGAAGCTTCGGGACTTCCTTTCGAGGTCCCAGCGCCTGAAGGACCTACGTCAGCCGCATCATCTCTGGACTCTTCTGAGACGGCGAAATAGCCAGCCTCATCGCCCTCCTTATAAGTAAACAAGGGATCATAATGCTCCCCTTGTTCTCTGACAGCTTCAGCTCTCGGGCTTCTCACCGCCTCAGTTCCTGCATCACAAAGCAAATAATGAGCTATCCGGAACACATAAGAAGTATATTACAAGGACGAAGCTGATCTTACCCGGGTCCGGAGCGGCTTTACCAGTAGTCGGTTTAGGAACCGACAATTCAGTTACTAATGGGACAGGAGGAGGAGCCGCAGCAGGAGATTCGCCCTCTGCAACAACCGTAGGAGCGTAGCGACGAGGCTTCTTCACTACCCTCTTCCTACGAGATCCACCCTCCCGCTTTCGTTTGAAGTGGACGTCGAGATCTTCTTCCTCTACTTCTTCAACATCGGCATGTTCTACGGGGCCGTTCCCACCACGCCAGAAGCAGCTGCTGGAGTCTCAGCACCTGTATCCGCTTCGAAGCAAGGACTTCCTGCATCCGAGGCTTCACTATCATCAACGGCAATGAACTCCCCGAGGCCTGGGACGCGAACCCTTTTACCCTCGCTCTTCTCAGTGACCTTCCGCTTCAGCCGCTGAGAAATTAACTTCACACCAGAAGAATTAATAGAGAATCCAGTGGGTGTGGAGTTTGAGGTCGTATACCACTGGCAGAATCCCAGGGTCATCAGAAGGTTTGGAGTCCTTAGCGGCATGCACAGCCGCGCTTCGGTACAGCCAGCGATAAAGAACCGCCAGGCACGGGCTCCATCGATGAGGCTCCCCATGAAGGCCAGATTGCTGTTTGGATTGCCCACGTACAGTTGGTCATATCCAAACTGACGGGAAAACCGACTTGGAACATAAGGCTCCAGGTAGCAGGTGTCCCCGCTTCTGTACAACAAATGTGAGGGCCGAATACTGACCAGCCACTCAAAAATTTCTCGGCTCAATAACGTCTGCCCTTCCCCCACGTCCTTGAACTCTTCACCATAGCCGCATCCCGAATATAGGGGAAGCAGGGGAAAAGGCTATAGACGTCATAGCGGCACGGCAACTTACGGACCGCAGCCACGTAAGTCTTCAGCCATGAGCATCCCTCGAATCGACGGAGAAGCGCCATTCGAACACCTTCTGGGGGGTCCTCTCTGGCTTCGATCATGGAAGGACAGTGAAGGGCAAACCACGCCATCAAATAAGTATACAGCAGACCTATTCTGGGGTTTAGTCCGTCGCAGGGCAAAATAGTCCCCTTTCCACACTTCGTCGTTGGTGGCCTATAGAAAGCCTCCGTCAATGCGCGAAGGCCTCTCTGAATACAACACACCATGGCTGGAAGGAGTCCAAGAGAACGACCATGGACTAGATGAACGGCAGACAACAAGACAGTCGGATGAATGACGTCGCCAGATGAAGACGGCACCACACATCTCTTCAACCAGACCGTCAAGAAACCAGCCAGAAGTTCCTTCCGGGATGTCGGCCGACGAGCCTGATGGTGGAAACTCCGAAGAATATCGCCTTTTTCATAGGGGCCGTCATCTTCTTCCAAAATTAGATCCCCTTGAGAATGATTTTGCATCCGGCGAAAGATGTCTTCATCAGCAACTCCACAATGAGCCGCTTCAGGAGTATTTTCCATGTCAGGGAACAAATAATTTTTCCAACTCTTCAAGTTGCATGAAGCTCCCTTACTGCTCCCATGCATACTGGAGCAAATGTACAAGTGGCACATTAACTCCCGGTAGGTCTCAAACAAGGCGAGCTCCTGCTTCTCAAAAAGTGCCAATTCCGCCTCGCACGGGAAATATTCTTCGTATGGGAGGGATCACAAAGGCAAAGCAGAGTCTTCCCACATCTCGTGCAGAGCCATACCCAATTCGCCAACAGGGGTGAAGAAGGTCCCTGTAGCCGGGCAGTATAACTCAAAGATGGCGTAGAAGTTCGCTACGCTCATCTGAATGCCATAACAGGTCGCCCTGACGGCCTTATAAAGATTCAGCCTCTCCAGATCCTCCTCGAAATGAGCAAGGACATATAAGGTCAAGTCCCTTCACCATGCCTTCGGAGGGTGAATCCACCCTGGAGTCCTAAAATCAGTGGCTGGATAGTTACCACGAACCTTAAAGAATTGATTCCCAAAGGTCTGTGCCACTGCAGGGTTTTCTCCCACTGGGATGTCTGGGAGCACATTCCCAGGGTGGAGACCCATTATGCAACGAGGAGGCCCGCTCTTGTGTAACCGGGTGAGGGAATTATCAACTTCCCTACGTGAACGGATTCAATAGTCCGACCCACTTGCCACTGCATCTTCCGAGCCCTCGTCACGCATTGGAAGAAGGATAAGGGAAAATGTCACTTGTTAGACGGAAGATAGAACTTCTCGCCATCTAATTGAAAAATCCACTGCCCCTCTCCGGCTAGCAGCTGGCGATCAAGGTCTGGCGCCGTGTCTCCAAACATGAAGCCGGGCTTCCGATAGATTCGTCGGTCAGAATCTTCAAGGAGAGCAGTAGTTAAGATGCTCCTCATGGTGCGTTGGTCCCCACCATAAATAAGTGTATCCCGAGCAGGAGAGCTCTGCTCCCTGAACATCGAAGCCTGCGCTTGGAACTGCAAGCTGACGTTGCCATCTAGCCCCCTGGCCGTGCCAAATAGACTGTTCAAAGGACCAGGAGTATAGTGCACTGCAAAAAAAAAAAAAAAACTATGATTAGTTCATCAGCCAAACAAAGGCTAAAACAAAAATGTAATTTTTGTTAAGGCATAGCCTCGCTCTCCGAGCGAAGCTATCCTAATGATAGCTTCGCCCCAAAGCTTAGCTTCGCAGCTGCAGCGTAACTCCGCACTCCACACGAAGGCAGGAATCAGGAAAATATCCAAGTGTTAGCTTCGCTCTGGAAGCTTAGCCTCGAACAACAGAATGCAACAAAGCCCCAAGGGCTACTTCGTCAGAAGGGGGTTATTGCCTAAAGGGAATTAAAGTCCTTTTTAGTTACACTTCAAAGGACAGCTTCGCATCCTGTCATTCAATAGGATGTGAACCGCCTAAGGGATAGCTTCGCCTGGAAGCTTGAAGAAGAGACCCTTCGGTTCTAATATTCCCAGTCAAGAAATCAAGGGAAATTCAGGGAGTTAAACTCCCTAAAATCACAAGATCATGATTGATCGTCCTGGATTCATCTAAAGATAGCCAGAAGTCAGCTTTAAGAGAGAGATGAAAATCTTTGATCAAAAGGGAAAGATCCCTACCGGCGATTGGTCGTTCGATGACCGGAGGAGGAGAAGGACCCTCCGTTGCAGAGGTTGCAACCTCTTTTCCCGCTCGTCTCTTGGGAGCCATTGAAGAACGGGGGAGGTTCTTGGATTCTTGAACGAAGAAGAAGAAAAGAGTCAAGTACTCTGTAAATTTTAAAGAGAAGTGATGCCTTCTCTCTCAGCCCGATCAGGCTTTTATAGGCTGATGATCGCCTAAAACGACGCCTCGAAAAAAGCACAAACTGTCGTTTCAAATTAATTTGAAACGGCGCCTAAAGCGCCTTCCCAAGAAGCGCTGATTCAGCCCCGCTAAGGGTTAACTCCGCCATAAGTCAAGTCTTAACTTAGCGCGATGTATCGATAACTTCGCCGAAACACATGCCTTAGCTCCGCTAAAAGCACAGTCCGAGCTTCGCGGAACATTCATGCTAGCTTCACTGGAAGCTCGTTCCTGGTTCAGATGGGATCCTGTCTTTAACTTCGTATGAAGTCTAGCTCCACGGAACAATTCAAGTGAAGGATAAGCAGAAAATAAACTTTCATTGATTAAAAGGGAAGGTACATTGATACTACTACATCAAGGTTGTGTGTCATACAACATAATCATTTGCTCAAAAGGCATACAAGTGGTCCTATCTACTTCCAAGCCAAACCAACTGAACACGAAAGGCCTTCCTCCTGCACAAGGCCGTAATCCTTCGCATAATGGCAGATTTTGCCATCAAGAAGCTGGATCTTCTTTGCTGAAAATTGGCAAAGGATCCGAGACCTTACAGGTGACGTCTGCTTTCCCGAAGTGGATCATCTCGGATAAGCGACTACCAGCCTCGCCTCGAAGTGGATCATCTCGAATAAGCGATTGCCAACCTCTTCTGGGAACACACATCAGTTGCCCCGGTTTGTTCCTCCTGCTTAGGATTAAAGTTTCAACCGGAAAAGCAAGAAGCAACTTTCTGGTCTCCTTCATCAAGACAAAAGAATGGCGAACATAGCTCACTGCAATGCGAACTGAAACAAGTTAGCAACAGGTTAAAAGAAGAGTTGCAAAAGTAAAATGCTAAGTCAAATTCTTTGGGGCGAAGCAATTTATATCCAATTCAGTTAAGAATTGATTTCGGTTAAGTAGAGGATAGCCTTGCTTGTACAATGATGATGGGTTGGCTCAGTATAAGCCAAGTCCTAGCCTTGCCTATATGGCTAAGCCAGACTGATCCTGAGGGACGCAGTCTTAGCCCCACCTATATGGCAAGACTGGCTCAACTTTGAAGAGACTAAGTCCCAATTCCTGCCTTTGTGGCGAACTTAGCAGGCATGCAGTGATCTTTGATCAAGTCAAAATGATAGCTTCGCCGGGAAGCTGGGCTGAAGCCCTTCTCTGCAGATCAGTCCAATACAAATAAAGAATAAGGGAAATCAATCCTGAGGCAACTGTTAAAGCTAATTTAAGGGAGATAAACTCCCTAAAATCATTTGTCCATTAGTAAAGTCTCTGGATGACCGAGACTCACCGGTTCCTGGCTGGATAATGACCAGAGTGGGCATCCCCACTAGTTCAGAGATCTGAGTATCTCTCTCTAAATCAAGAGAAGATGAGAGCAGACCGCTTCTCTTCAGAGAACCTCAAGTGTCCTATTTATAGGCCTCATGGCCTGAGTGCACCGCTGCCGCTTCAAGCATGGAAGCGCGAGCAGATTTAAGGCATTTATTGAGCCTTGAGAAAGGGAACAGTTTCCCTCGAAATCGTGCAAGGAAGAAATGATCTCCGTCGTTAATAGGCATTTATTGAGCCTTTAGAAAGGGAACAGTTTCCTTGGAAATGCACAAGGGAGGAATGACTCCCTCGATTAATGCAAGAGAGGTTATTCTAACCTCAAAAGAGGAGCAATCCTTCTCGTAACTGGCCGAAAACAGTTGGCCTCGGGAAAGAGAAGATGTTCCAAAGCGAACCTATTCCGGAAGGCTCGGACGCGGAGCCACCAAGACGCGAAGCTAACTAGAGTCGCGAATCTATACGATTCTTCGGCGAATCTATCCCAAAGCAGGATTAAAAGCGAAGCTGAACTCAACCACCATGGCGATGTTCGTACTACACATACCACCAATCAAAGCAATTCAAAGTATTTCGAAGTCTGAGCCATCGCAGACCTTCGAAAACTTTGAAGGGGGTCTTGTTGACACTTTAAAAAAGACAAGATTCTGACTGGCCTGAACAATGTCTAAACTTGTTGAGATTTACAAAAGACAAGTGAGAGATAAGCTGACTGGCCTGAACAATGTCTAAACTTGTTGACATTTACAAAAAGACAAGCTGACGACTAGTTCTGTACTTGTTGACATTTACAAAAGACAAGTGACAGATAAGCTGACGACCAGTTTTCACTCATCCCCAAAGGACAAAGTAGCAACTTGGACTCTACTAATCCAGTAAAGCAGACAGTAAGCCCAGATTGTCTCTAAACAGACCTCAGCAGGTCTAAGATGCTAGCACTTAGCATCACATGAGCCCAAAGGAATAGCCTCGCCTGAGAGGCTAAGATCACCTAACTTCGCCTTGAAGCCATTCACAGCTCCGTCAGGAAGCTAACTTATAGCTTCGCCTGAAGTGCTCAGTTAACTCCGCAGAGAGTTAGCTTCGCTTGAAGCCACATGCAACCGCGCAGAAGGATGTTCGGTAGCTTCGCCACAGATGTTATCTCCAGATGAGACCAAATCTATTCAGATCAAGATCAAATCTAATCAAGATCAAATCTGAGATCAAATTTGGCAGTTGATTGCCATAATCTCTTAACTCTCCTAAAATGAGTAAGAGGATCAAGGGAGATCTTCCAATTATATGGAAAGGATCAAAACAAATCAGGAGACCGATCTACCTACTACTTCTAGCTTCGCAGAAGCTGATTCTAGCCTCGCAGCAAGGCTACTTTCCAGATTTAAACAGATTTGATTCAATCTGTTTCCATATTTTCAAGGGATAATTATACCCCTGCTCTCCCTATAAATAGCCCACTAGGGGCACAAGGAGAAGGGACTCTGGACCAGGCAAAGACCTCCGAAGGCAAACTTCTTGAGAGGATGCACCGCGCGCACAGTGAGAGAGAGGCTAAACAGAGATCTATTCTCTTGCTTTCAAGAATTCAGAGACTTTAGAGAACTGCTTCTCTAATCAGAGTGCTGATACCCTAATACCTTTCTTCCTCCCAAGGAATTTTTAGAACCAGGCGAGAAGGAATTCCTAAGTGAAGGCGGTTTTGAGAAGAAACAAGAGGGTTCTACCAACCTTCTGTTCTCTGATTCCCCGAACCAGGCGAGAAGGGAATCTCATCGCTCGCATCGTCAAAGGGACAAAGTGGTTGCGCGCTGACCAGACTCCTACCGGCACACTTCTCCAAAATCTCCGAGGAGATCTACTTGTAATCTTTTTAGAATACTTGTAATTTAGCTCCTCGGCCCTTTTTTGTAAGTTTTCCCCTTTTGCAAATCAATGGAAAACAACAGTCTTCGCTCCTTTTTCTGCAGCCCTGGTGTGGCCAGATGGCCACACCCAAGTGGTGGAATTCCCCTCTTTGGTGATTCGCCCATATCTTCTGCTGGTTTTCTCGTTTCAGCTCCAGGATTTGACGAAACAGCCTTTGATTGTTGGCTTTAACTGCTTGATTTGGGAGGATTCTTTTCGACCGGTTTTCAACCTCTCTGATATGCCAAGATTTTGCCTTGATTCCTTGATTTCGAATTTATTCTGAATTAAATCAGAATTTGGTGGGCTTTTTGGCTTGTTTCTCTTTCCTTTCTTTTAGCAATTGGGCCTACATTTAACAAAGAAGAAGAAGACTTATTATTAGGATTTATTAGCTAAAAAGTATGGTAAGGTGACAATGTATATGCAATATATGTGACTGATCACACCCCCACACTTATATTTTGCTCGCCCTCGAGCAAAACATCAGACTAATTCTAATCAATTATTGGACCACTTTCGCAGGTCACTCGATTGCACTGAGCATGTGCAACAAGCTATTAAACTTCTAGGTTACCCCTAGAGGACGAGTTTTGTCTCGTGAGGGTTTTCAGTGGATTGTACCCACAAAATTCATAAAAAAAAATGTTAGTATTTTCGAAAAGCATTTTTAAAGGAGAAAATATTTGAAGTATATTTGTAAGGCTTTAAGTAATCTATAAGTTATAGGAATATCAAATTTTTCATTCCAAAACTCAGTCTCTATTCAAAAACATGTCATCCATCAAAGTTAGGAGTCAAATTGTACTTTTCATCTAGTCTATTAATTTACCCTGAGTCGTATGCACCAGCGTGACTGTGAAGTTGACTAAGGGTTCTTTAACATTAACTTCTATGCCTTATTTATATTTATTTTTGGTAGAATTTATTCCTCAATTTCATTAGGCTTTCTAATCTGCCCATGTAACGAGCCTTTAGTCGGTGACACCCAAACCGGACAGTTTTAGGGCACCAGATGAGAAAACACCCCTAAGGACTTAAACACTCGAGCAGACAAGGCCACGAAACTAAGGTTTTTTATTTATAAAATGTATCCCTTTTAGGCGTGAATACTTATGCTCCATGAGGCACAAATACCCAGCTTAATCAGAGGATTTAATATATATATATATATATATATATATATATATATATATATATATATATAATATATATATATATATATATATATATATATTCAAACTTATCTAATTATCTTTTGCATAAATACCAAGGCTTTCTTAGGCCAAAGCACCTAGCTAATCAATAATTAGATTTGTTTATTATTATTATTTTTTTCATACATATATACTCTTTTTTTATAAGGCATAAGAGTCTTTGTTTTTAAACCCTAAGTGTGTAAGTGTATTTAGTGTGCATATTTCATCAAGGTAAATATCAAGCCTAAATTACTTTTACAAATTTTCTTCCTAACCCTAAAAATCAAATAAGTCATCTTATTTTGACCAAGTGTAAGAAATCCTAATTATGATTTCCTATTCCTTAAAATTGACTTAATTTCTTACAAAAATATATCAAAATATTGTTCTTACCTTTCAAAAAGTTTTTTTTTCTTGAGTTATATTAGTCATGTTAGAACCTTCCCCACACTTATCTCATCCATTATCCCCAATGTATGAAAGAAATGTATACATGCATGAAATGAAATGTAAAAGAGGTACATATATTATACAGAAATATGTACAATATCATGTTTCTCCCACACCTAGATCTTTTTCGGTCTTATCCCTCTAGCTCTCTTCCCGTCATTCCAATGGGTCCTCTTTATAGGGCATAGTGGGGAGGCCAATTTTTTATCATTTTAGCTCTCTTCCTCCCCAGTCTCAACTTCTTTAGGTTTTCCTTCCTCATATTTCTACATTCATTATTCAAAAATTGATCACCACCACACTTCTCAGTTGGAACTTCCTCACTATGAATGCCTAGGAATTCTACCTCAGTTCCATATATCTCCTCAAAGCTTAGGTCAACACTTTCCCTTAGCGATTTGTAATTAACCAAAAGATCCCTAGTTGGTTCATCCAAACACATGAGTTCTTCTTCGAAGAGGTTTTCAAAGAGTATGTCAATCGGAGGTTCTTGAATTATATTCTCATGCGATACATTATTGGTTGGCTCATCGAAAGTGAAGATATTCAAATCAAATTTTCCCTTTTTAAAGGGTACTCTAACATTAGGATCTCTGACATATGCCTTCTCATCAAGATAATCGCATTCATTCTTAAATAATTCATCAAGAAACAACGACTCATCTTCTATATCTTTACTCTCTTCATCACAATTATTTTCAACAAAGTTTACCTCAAATGTTTGATCTCTTATCTTACGAGGTTGTTTTTCTAGGTTGAAGACATTGACTTCTCTAGTCATGTCCCCAAAAGTTAAACTCATGGACCCATTCCTTCAATTGATGATGGCATTGGCAGTAGCAAGGAATGGTCGCCCTAGGATAATAGGAGTTTGAGCCCTATGATTAGAGTTAGACACAGGTTGTGTCTCTAGAACTATGAAATCAACAGGGTAAATAAACTCCCCAACCCGGATAAGGACATCATTAATCTCCCCTTTTGGAACTTTCACTGAACGGTCAGCCAGTTGGATAATGACTCGAGTTGAACTAAGATCGCCCAACCCGAGTTGTTGATAAACTGAGAATGGAAGCAAGTTGATACTTGCCCCCAAGTCAAGAAGTGCACGACTAATCTCGGCTTGTCCTATTGTGCAGGCAATGGTTGGACTACCTGGATCCTTGTACTTAACAGGGATTGGACCCGATAGTAGCTCACTAATGTTAGTGGCTAAGAAGACCTTTTTAGGTACATTAGTCTTTCTCTTCATGGTGCACATGTCCTTAAGAAACTTAGCATAAGATGGGACTTGTTGGATGGCATCAAGAAGTGGCACATTTATCTTCACTTGATTAAAGATCTCAATTATCTTATCCATGTGTGGATTTTGCTTGTTGTTTTTCAACCTATTAGGAAATGGTGCTATAGGCTGGTGCACATGACTGGTTGACTTATCTTTTTCAGATTCATCAAATTTAGGAGGAGTGGGATTAGATGAGGTGGATGCTGAAGTGTGATTGTGCTGACTAGGATTAGGTGGTGTTGACACTTGGTTATCAACTTTCTTTCCCGACCTCAATGTATGAACAACATTACATTGATTCAGTGATGGATCCTCAACCAAATGAGCTTGTTGTGAATTCCTAGAATTCATAATTGGTTGACTGGTGATTGAGATTTAAGAGTTTATAAAGAAAAAGATTGAGTTGTAGAATTCTTAGTCTCAATGCTATCCGCTGCAGCAAGGGCCAAAGCGGGTCGATCCACAGGGAAGGATGCGATGCAAGCTTTTCGGACGATTTCTCTGTATGCTTCAAATAAGACAAAGGAGAGATTAGATTTGAAATATATATGATTAAAGAGGTATGATTTTACTGATCTTCTACCACAACCCACAATGCAAGTCTTGGATGTTGAATGTCATCTTGAGATACATATGCTTTACCCCAGGTTTATTAAAAAAGATTCAAGCAAGAAAAGATGATATTAGAATCTACTAGTTTGCATTACCAAAAACTCAACAAAGATTCATCCTAACTTCTAAGTACAGCATAAGAAAAGTGTTATCTTAAAGTTATGTTGTCTAAGTATTTAAGTATGAAGTTATGAAGAGTTGTTTAAGTGTGCAATCTAGATTAAGAAATCTAGCTATCAATTTAATCTTCAAGAAAGGCAATCTTAGACCTAGGGTTTCTAAAAATTGATCATCAATCTATTCAATTCCTAAACTGCCCTAGGGTTGCTTAAGAGATCAGCAAACCACACTAAGAATTAGTTAGTCATCATTTTATTTTATTTTATTTTATTTTTTTATTTTACTTAATGAGAAGAATTGTGAAAGAAGGAAAAAAACAAAACGAATCAAGAGATCACAGATCAAAAACTAAAATCAAGAGATCACAAAAAAAAGAAACAAAATTAACTGACAAGAATTAAATGGCAAAAGAGGTAACCTTTATTCGAAAAATGTCTTCCAATACAAAGCTCCTTCTTCTCCACAATGTGCTTAAAACGAAATTACAAATTGCAGAAATTTAAGAAAAAACTAAAGAAAACCCTAATCTCCTCGTCTCTGGACGCCCCTCTCTATTGCGTCTGCAGGGGTATTTATAGGCTTAGAAGGAAGTAGAGTCCCGGTGAAACACAACCTCAAAATCTGGTTGTCATCCTCATCCATACGGCCGCGGAAACGCGGCTCTGGCCGCGTTTCCGTGGCCAAAGCATTATCCCTGGCCGCGCGCTTTCGTGCGTGGCCTCATCTGGTCCGTCCACCTGGGCATATCAGTCTGGATCTGACATCTCGACTCCTTAATTTGAGATTTCAGGATAACTTGGAAATCAAGTTACCCTAAATCCAAATCTCTTTCAAAACGAATTTCATCCTTGCACTCTTATTTTTCCTCATCCACCAAGTATTTAGGGTTGAATAGAATTCTATCCTTTCCCTCTTTTAGTATTCGCAACATTTGCACTTTGTATTTGCACTTTTGACATTTTATAATTGCACTTTTGCACTTGGTCTTGGACATGGGCTTGGACATGGGCTTTTGGGCTTCATTTAGTCTTTTATTCTTTATTTAAAAACACTCAAGGCCTGCACACATTAAATAACAAAATATTAGTAATAGTGCATGATTATATGAATAAATATGAAAATGTGATAGTAAATGTGATGACAATTATGCATTTTTTACTACCTATCATACCCCCACACTTATCTTTTTGCTTGTCCTCGAGTAAAAATCAAAAAGAAAAACTAATCTAGCTAACTCACTTTCGTAGGAATCACGGTTGCACTTAGCATGTGCAACAAGCTGTTAAACCCCTAGGTTACCCTAGAGGACGAGTGTTGTCTCGTGAGGTTTTTCAGCGGATTACACCCACAAAATCCATAAAAAGGAAAATATTCGAAATATATTTGAAGAGACTAAGTAGTCTATAAGTTTTAGGATTATCATTTTTATTCATTCTTAAACTTAGTCTTAATAAAGTGAATTGTTATTCATTTTAGGTAAGGATCAAAATTGAATGTTTGTATAGTCTTTTTCGTTACCAAAAGTCATACGCATCCTTGTGAATCTAAGAATTCCTTAACTTGGACTCTCATGCCTCTTTATTATTATTATTATTATTTTTTTATTTAATATATATAACTCATCTAATTTTCTTTCGTGTAAGTATCAAGGCTTCTTGAGGCCCTCATACCTAACTAATTGACTATTAGATGTGTTAATACATATATAATATTTCTTAGTTTTCTTAGGCTTTCTAATCCACCCATGTAGCGAACTTAAAGTCGGTGACTCCCAAACTGGTTGGTTTTAGGGCACCGGGTGAGAAAACACCCCTCGGACTCAAATTCGAGTGAACTAGGCCCCAAAACTAAGGACACTTATTTATAAACTCACCTTTAGGCGTGAATACTTATGCTTCTTGAGGCACATGTATCCAGCTTAATTAGTGATTTTTTTTTTTATATATATGAGGCACAAGGGTCTTTGTCTTAGAATTCTAGATATGCATTAGGTTTGCACATTTCATTAAGGTAAAAATCAAGACTAATTACTTATTCAATTTCTCCTCTTATACCTAAAAATTAAACAATTTATTTATTTTGACCAAGTTTTTAGAAATCCTAATCATGATTTTCCTAATTCTTAAAACTAACTTAGGTTTCTTTCAAAAGATAAGTCAAAATATTGTCCTTTTTATAAATTTTTTTTTATTTTTTTATTTTTTATTTTTTATTATTTTTATTTTTTTATTATGTTAGAACAACTAAAGAGAAAAAGAATAAACAAATTATATATATATATATTTTAATTTTAATTTTTTTATTACTTTACATACCCTTCCCCCACACTTGTTTCATGCATTGTCCCTAATGTATGAATGAAATGCATGGATGCATGAATTGGCAGAAAGAGATAGTTACCGATACAGTGGGTAAAAAAGACCCATGGCTGCATTTACTTCCGGTACTGATTCCAAAAAGATTTTAAGACGTTGACCAATTACCTTGAATGTATTGCCATTTTTCGGGTCGTAGATCTCTATGGCTCCGTGTGGAAACACAGTCTTAACAATGAAGGGCCCTGTCCATCTTGATTTTAACTTTCCGGGAAAGAGATGAAGTCTAGAGTTATAGAGTAAAACTTTTTGTCCTTGGACAAAAGTTTTTCTCGTGATGAACTTATCATGAAAAACCTTAACCCTATCCTTCGCAATTTTCGCATTGTCATATGCTTCGTTCCTCAATTCCTCTAGTTCAGAAATTTGCAATTTCCGAAGCTCACCGGCCTTATCTAGATCGAAATTCAGCTGCTTAATTGCCCATAAGGCCCGGTGCTCTAGCTCAACAGGAAGGTGGCAAGCCTTTCCAAAGACTAGTCTGTAGGGAGACATTCCTAGAATCGTCTTAAAGGCAGTCCTATATGCCCATAGGGCATCCACCAATTTGGTGGACCAGTCCTTCCTATTCTGATTCACAGTTTTCTCCAAGATGAGCTTGACTTGCCTATTGGAAACTTCTACCTGTCCACTAGTTTAAGGATGGTAGGGCGTAGATAACTTGTGAGTTATGGCGTATTTTCGCATAAGAGCTTCAAAAGTTCTATTGCAAAAATGTGTACCATTGTCACTAATTATAGCACGAGGGGTTCCAAAGCGCGAGATGATGTTTTCTTTCAAGAATTTGACAACAACTTTGTTGTCATTTGTCTTGCAAGGGACGGCTTCAACCCATTTTGATACATAATCTACGGCCAACAAGATGTATTGGTGCCCAAACGAATTAGGGAAGGGTCCCATAAAATCAATGCCCCAGACATCGAAAAGTTCTACTTCTAGAATTGGATTTAGGGGCATCATATTTCGTTTGAAAATTCTTCCTATCATTTGACATCTTGTGCAAGTTTTGCAATACTCGAATACGTCTTTGAACACAGTTGGCCAATAAAAGCCACTTTGCAGGATCTTTTCGGCAGTTTTGCGGGGACCAAAGTGTCCACCGCAAGCAAACTCATGATAAAAGTTTAGAACGCTTCTAGTTTCCTCATCGGGGACACATCTCCTAATAATTTGGTCGCTACAATATTTGAAAAGGTAAGGATCTTCCCACATGTAATACCGAACTTGAGACAAGAATCGGTATCTATCCTGTTTTGACCAATTAGGTGGTGTTTGGTTTGTGACTAAGTAATTTACTATGTCAGCAAACCATGGTTCCTTAGAGATGGCTAGAAGTTGTTCATCGGGAAAATTGTCATTGATGGGCAGTTCGTCGGAAGGTGCGTTTGGCACACGAGAGAGATGGTCTGCGACAACATTTTCAACACCTTTTTTATCTCGAATTTTGAGATCGAATTCTTGAAGGAGAAGGATCCAACGAATGAGTCGGGCCTTCGCATCTTTTTTAGCATAAGGTATCGAAGTGCAGAATGGTCAGTGAAAATCGTGGTCTTGGTCCCAAGTAGGTATGGGCGGAATTTCTCCAAAGCGAACACTACTGCCAAGAATTCCTTCTCGGTTGTAGTATAGTTCATTTGGGCGTCATTGAGCGTCCTACTCGAATAGTAGATCACGTGCTTCTTGCTATCCTTACGCTGTCCTAAGACAGCACCTATCGCAAAATCTGAGGCATCGCACATGATCTCAAAAGGTTTGGACCAATCCGGAGGTAAGATGATAGGTGCAGAAATAAGTTCCACTTTCAACTTTTCCCAAGCACTATTGCACCTATCGTCAAATATGAAGGGCACGTCTTTAGCTAGAAGGTTTGTAAGGGGTCTAGCAATTTTGCTAAAATCCTTAATGAACCTACGATAAAACCCAGCGTGTCCTAAGAAAGACCGAATGTCCTTCACGCATCGTGGAATGGAAGTTTGGCTATGATCTCTACCTTAGCCTTGTCCACTTTGATCCTTCCCTAGTCTCATGACCTAGGACAATCCCATGCTGCACCATGAAGTGGCACTTTTCCCAATTGAGGGTCAAGTTCTTTTCGGTGCATCTATTTAGTACTAGCTCCAAGTGATGGAGACAGTGGTCAAATGAATTTCTATAGACGGAGAAGTCGCCCATGAAAATCTCTAAAAAGCGCTCAACCATATCAGAAAATAGGCTTAACATACAACGTTGGAATGTGGCGGGGGCATTACATAGGCCGAAAGGCATTCGACGGTAGGCAAATGTCCCAAATGGGCACGTGAACGTTGTCTTTTCTTGGTCCTCCGGGGCTATCGGGATTTGGTTATACCCTGAATAACTGTCCAAGAAACAATAATACTCATGACCGGCTAATCGTTCTAGCATTTGGTCGATAAATAGGAGAGGAAAATGATCTTTCCTAGTGGCAGCGTTCAACTTGCGATAGTCTATGCATACTCTAACCTTGGTAGGCAATCGTGTTTGCACTAACTCATGCTTGTCGTTTTCTACCACAGTAAAGCTGGACTTCTTAGGGACCACATGCATTGGGCTAACCCATTCGCTATCGGAAATGGGATAAATGATCCCATTATCTAACAGTTTCACTATTTCGACTTGTACAGCCTCCTGCATAAGTGGGTTTAGCCTACACTGTGGTTCCCTCTTCGATTTAACCCCTTCCTCTAGATGAATACGATGCTGGACTATCGTAGGGCTCAGTCCCTTGATATCTGCCATAGTCCAGCCAATGGCTTCCCTATGTCTCCTAAGGTTGCCAGTAGGTCTTCCTCTTGCCTATCAGTCAAATTAGATGCAACTATGACCGGTAACGTCTCTTGTTCACCTAGGTAGGAATACTTAAGATGTTTTGGCAAGGCCTTTAACTCCAATGAAGGAGGTGGCTCGAATGGTGGAGGTGTTAAGCTTGACTTTTCCATCTCTATAGAACTAGGATTTGCTGCCCATTCGATCTCATCAAGGTTGAGATCACTTGATTCTAAGTCTTCCTCTTCCTCTGACTCTAGTATGATCTCCTCATTGTGCTCACTCGTCATGTTTTCAATGAAGTTAACCTCAAAGGGTTGGTCGGTCATGTCGTAGGGATGCTTACCTAAGTTGAAAACATTGACTTGCTTGGTCATATCCCCAAAAGTCAATCTCATGGATCCGTTTCTACAATTTATGATTGCATTCGCAGTTGCTAGGAACGGTCGTCCTAAGATGACGGGGGTTTGGGTCCTAGGATTAGACACAGGTTGTGTCTCTAAAACAATAAAATCGACTGGGTAAATGAATTCTCCCACCCGTATGAGGACATCATTGATTTCTCCCTTAGGAACTTTGATTGAGCGATCAGCCAACTGAATAGTAACTTGGGTTGGGTTGAGTTCTCCTAATCCAAGTTGTTGATATACGGAGAAAGGGAGCAAATTGATGCTAGCTCCTAAATCGAGGAGTGCTCGATTGATTTCGGCTCGACCTATGGTGCAATAGATGGTGGGGCAACCAGGGTCCTTGTACTTGACTGGGATCTGGTTGGACAATAGCTCACTAATGTTAGTGGCTAGAAAAACCTTCTTAGGCACATTTGTCTTTCTTTTCTTGGTGCACATGTCCTTAAGGAATTTGGCATAACTAGGGACCTATTGGATTGCATCAAGAAGTGGGATGTTGAGCCTAACTTGATTGAACACCTCTAGTAGTTTCTCCATATGTGCATTGTTGTTGCTTCTAAGCCTATTTGAAAATGGGGCTATAGGCTGGTGCACCTGTCCTGCTGACTTTTCAACTTCAGTTTCATTGGAGCTGGGTGGAATGGGAGTGGAGCTAGATGGAATGGATGACTGAGATGGATCCGGTGGCATGGATACTTGATTATCAACTTGTTTCCCTGATCTTAGTGTATGAACCACATTACACTGGTTTGGGTCTTGAGCCTCATTGGCTAGCCTAGGATTCCTAGGATTTGGCAGTGGTTGACTAGGTAGAGTTCCCTCTGTCTCTCTTGTTGGTTCAATTGGATTCTATCCTAGTCAAGACTTGAGCGAGCGTGTCGTGACTTTTAACTAGAGTGTCCACCTTTCTTTCCATATTTGAGAGTCTTGTCTCCATTTGTGAATTTTGGAAAGAAGGTGGAGGATTTTGACTAGGAAAATTTTATTGATAGGGCGGATTTTGGAAATTGTTGGAGAATTTGGGCCTAGTTTGATCATTGTTGCTTGGGCCCCATGAAAAATTTGGATGATTTCTCCAACCGGGATTGTAGGTGGGCGAATATGGATTGTTGGCGGGCCTTATGAAGGCCGCACTCATATGTTCGGGCAAGCTTTGATGCGCGATAAAGACGGGACATTCCTCGAGCACATGGTTCATATCTTGACAATAAGTACAGCCCGCCGAAGGTGTTGGGCTGACTTGGTTCACAGAGACTAGTTCTTTCGTTTCAAGAGCTTCTAGTCTTCGCATCACAGCAGCTAACTTAGCATCGGTTGCAATGTTGGCCTCAATGGAATGGATACCTCCTTTAGAAGAAGTAGGGTCATTAGTCCTAAATTTTTCCGGAGTTGGTTCCCATTGGATGGTATTATCAGCTAATTCTTCATATAATAACCATCCTTCAATTTCATTCTTTTTTAGAAATCCTCCTTGGCACATGGATTCTAACAGCGTTTTAGTTTGATACTCTAATCCATCTGATTGGTCGCTAATGTTGCATATTTAATATCATATGTCCATACTTATTATAGAATAAAAGCCTGCATTGTCCTAATTAATTGTTTGATTTATTTGCAGGCCCAATCTTTAAGGAGTTGAAGAGAAATGAGCCCAAAGCCCACCAAAATTCTGAATTAAATCAGAATTAATTCGCACTCAGTAAATCAGGGCAAAATCAAGAGGTTGAAACCGGTTGAGAAGAATCCTCTCAGGATCGATCGGTTAAAGCCAAGAATCTAAGGCCATTTCGTCAGAATCCGGGACTCAAACTAACAAACCAACTCCAGATAAAGTCAGAGGGCGAAACCAGGGCAACCCACCAACAGAGTGTGGCCACCTGGCCACACCCTGGCCGCGGAAACGCGGCCCAAGCCACGTTTCCGCGGCAAAGTTGGGGAGTTAGCGGTAGCGTTTGCTCCCCCGATCTCCCCGGGATCCTTATGGTTAGGGTTTTGCCTATAAAAGGCCTGTATTTGCACTGAAAATGGGACGCCAATGCAGAGTTAGGATTTAGACTAGTTTTTCAATTCTTAGTTTAGGTTTTTTCTTTTCTTGTTATGTAAATTGTATGTAAGCTTAGGTTAGATGATGATTCATGTAAGTAAGAGAGAGAGGCATATGTTGAGAGTGACACCGATGTACCCTCCTCCTTTCTTCCATCGTTTCAAGCAATAAAAGGTAACATTTGTATGTTCTACTTTACTTTCATTTTCTTTTGTTTTCGTCTTCCTCTTCTACTTTACCTCGTTGTTTTTGTTGAGTTTACAAGTGAATTCCAAAGCACAAGTATAACGATGTTATGTGAGTGCCAACGATAGTTCATGAAGGCGTTCTCCTCCTCAAGACGTATCACTTCATGCTTGTGCTAGACTTGATGATATAATGCGAACGGGGACTGAGCTCGGGCTTATGATCTATGCATTGAACGCCTCCTAAACAAAGGTAGAACATGCAAAGGTTTTCAAGTAAGTCATCAATCAAACTTGGTAAGTCTTCTTCACTTTTCTTTCTTTCTTTTCTTTTATTTCTTTAGTATAGATCACCACTTCTTCCAACTCTTTCTTTTCGATTCATTTGTACATTGTCGCTTTCTTTCGCCGTTTTCTGATTCTTCCACCTTCTTCATCTCTCACTTTCTTCTTAACTTTAACTATTAACTCTTTTTCTTTTTCTTAACTTTAAAACAGAGAAGAACTATCGTTTTGGTTTCTTAACGATTTCAATACAAAAATGTAAACGCTTCTATCGCAAAACCCTCCTTGTGGATCACGACCCGCATAGCCACTTGCTATCGCGGAAGAATTGAGCACTTGCACATCTTCATTCTAAATCTGAAAATCGGTATTTTGTGTGCAGGTTGTGCCTCAATCAAATTTTGGCGCCGTTGCCGGGGAGGGTAACGTTTGTATTGAAATCTGATTTTTCTTGAAAATTTTTTAGAACTAAAACGAACTTTCTTCTCTGTTGCAGGTTTAAGGGCAAGCAAAGCAGGAAATTAAAGTTGCAGTAACATATAAGTGGCCTTGGGCCTCTGCTCTAGAAAGCAGAGACCAAGTGCCCTCTGCTTTGCCGCGGATCCGCGGCCAACGCCGCGAAAACGCGGCAAAAAGGAGTGGACTACTAACGTTCTTTTTGTAGGGCTGCTTGCTTTGCAAATTCTAGTTTTCTGCAACTTACTTTTTCTTATATGCCATCACATAAGCCTGCTAATAATCAACAGTAAAATACTTGTTAAAAAAGATAAAAAATTGATTAGACGTTTGCATTTTAGGCACGTGTCTTTTCAATTCTTTTATTTTACTGTTGAAGAGTGCTGGAGCAAGGTACGTTCGCATTGCATGTAGAATAGGACTCACCTCTTGGTTGATTTTCATTGCTTAGAGTGAATCTTATTTACATATCCTGTACACTTGCACAAACTGATCTTAAGGGCACCACCCATTAACAAGATAAGGTGGGGATTTAATCACCCTTCCTTAGCCCAAAAATCAGATTCCAAGCACTCACTAACCCAAGCCTAACTTAAAATAAGTAGACGTTGGCCCTAGGGACATCTCGGACTTAATTAGGAGATTATCCTAAGGGGGAAAGGTGTTGGAATTTGACTCTTGTCAAATCAGTGTCTAGGAAAGGGATTAAGGGCCGAAAGCCCGAAGGTTGGTGGTTATTTAATTAAGGAACGTCTTTGACGGAAAACCTCCCACCAACCTTGCCCTGACCTGGCTGATTAGCTTGTGGTCAAAGTCTGCATTGGACCTCCCGTGGACAGTCTAACCAGTTAGGAGTCGTCTAGGTCATAGGTCTACCCTAACTTAGGTTAGAATTTTTTCTTTTCTTTGTTTTTTTATTTGTTTGTTTTTCTTTCTTTTTGTTTGTATTCTATTGTGTGATATTGCTTATAATAATAATTTTTTCAACTTTAATAATAATCCATATTACACATCAAACTCTTTTTCGGATATTACCAACCCGGCATATCATGACTTTAACCAACCTAGTGTGCCGGATTGGTCTTATCCGAATCAATATAACCCATGTCCCCCATCGTATGACTATAATTTCTATAACGATTTCAACTCTTCACCGAGTCAGTGGGGATTCACCTACCCCGAGCATAATTTTCAACCAACTTGTCCCCCTTATCCACCTAGTCCACAATATCCCCAAGAGTCATACTCAGTTCCACTAGTCCAAAATAGAAAACCATCAATTTTAGAAAGGAGTATGCGTGAGTCCAAACAACAATCACAAAATCTGATGGACTCACAATTTCACTACCACTTCCAAGACAACACTTCATCTTTTCATCAAAACAATGAATCCATCAATTATGAAAAGATGCTTGAAGCCATGACTCATGCTCAAAATGCTAGAAATCGTGACATAGATATGATGGTCGAATCTCTACGTTCTTACCGTTTGACCAGTTCTGATGTTACTAGCCATTCTGTTAGAGCCAAAGAGTCATGTAGTTTTGAAAATCAAGATTCCATTTCAGAACAACCATTTGAACTTGCCCAAACTCCAAATGAAATTGATAGTTTGGCAAGTTATCCCTTGCCTGAAATAGAACTTGAAAATGAATATGATCATGAACTAGAACTTAGTAATTCAATTTTACTTCCTGATTCAATAATGACTCCGGTATCTACACCTGATTTCAATCTTTTTCCCGAGTCAACATTAGATCCTGTGCCAATTCATCATGAAATTGAATCACCCATCTTTGATGATCATATTGAACTTGACCAATTTTATAATCTTGAAAATCCCATTGATAAATTGGCAAGTTCTCATTTTTTGATATTGAACTCAATGAGATATGTGACCTAGATTCCCAAATCTGTGATCCAGTTTAACTTTTTGAATCAATATTGACTCCTGTTTTATTACCAAACTTGAGTAATATTTTCGAATCAGTTTTGATTCCCCACCTATCATTCATGAACTTGAATCACCAACATTAAGTCACATTCCATTGTTGAAAAATAATTGTGGACTTGAGTTTCAATTTCTTGACTTGGACCCAATTTCTGAACTTATTTCGACTCCTGAACCTTTACTTGACTTAAGTCACCTTCCTGAGTCGGTATTAGTTCCTGTCCTTCCTGAGTCCAAGTCAATCATTTTATCTTTTCACACTCCATTCTGGGACGAGGTGGTTGACAAATTTGACTCTGAAATCAGTTATGGAATTTGGAAATTAGATGGGGTCAAACATTTAATAAAAATCCTTTATGGATTCATAATTTTAATGGGTTATATTAGTGAAACTTCTGGTGGGTTCCTCCGAGCCCCAAGAAAAGTTGATTGGGCCGCGTTTCGTGGACCAATCAGACCACCACCGGAACCACCACCTTAAGGTAACATTTTCCTTCCCTTTCTTCTTTTTCATGCATCTATGCATTAATTCATACATTGAGGACAATGCATGAGATAGGTGTGGGGGAGGGTCTAACATAACTTAGGTTTTCTTTTTGATTAAAAACTTTTTGAAAATAGAAATAATATTTTGACATATTTTTTGTAAGAAACTAAGTTAATTTTAAGGAATAGGAAAATCTAAATTCAGATTTCTTATACTTGGTCAAAATATGATTATTTGTTTGATTTTTAGGGTTAGGAAGAAAATTTGTCAAAGTAATTTAGTCTTGATCTTTACCTTGATGAAATATACACACTTCATACACTTACACACTTAGGTTCAAAAACAAAGATTCTTATGCCTTATAAAAAAATATAAAAAAAAATAAACAAATCTAATTATTGATTAGCTAGGTGCTTTGGCCTAAGCAAGCCTTAGTATTTATGCGAAAGATAATTAGATAAGTTTGAAAAAAAAAGATAAACAAATCTAATTATTGATTAGCTAGGTGCTTTGGCCTAAGCAAGCCTTAGTATTTATGCGAAAGATGATTAGATAAGTTTAAGAAAACAAATATATATAAAATCCTCTGATTAAGCTGGGTATTTGTGCCTAATAAAGCATAAGTATTCACGCCTAAAAGTGGTTCATATAATAAAATCCTTAGTTTTGTGGCCTTGTTTGCTCGAGTCCTTAAGTCCTTGGGGTGTCTTCTCACCCGGTGCCCTAAGACCGTTTGGTTTGGGAGTCATCGATTAAAGGCTCGTTACATGGGCAGATTAGAAAGCCTAATAGAACTAAGGAATAATACCACCAAAAAATATATATATATGTATAAATAAATAAGGCATAAGAGTTAGAGTTAATGAACCCTTAGTCAAAATTTTCACGATCACAAGGTGCATATGACTTAGGGTAAAGTAATAGACTAGATGAGAAGTACAATTTAACTCCTTACCTTGATTGATGACAAATTTTTGAATAGAGACTAAGTTTAGGAATGAAAAATTCAGTCTTCCTATAACTTATAGATTGCTTAGATCTTACAATTATATTTCAAATATTTTCTCTTTCAAAATGCCTTTCGAAAATACTAACTCTTTATTTCTCTTTCTTTATGGATTTGTGGGTGCAATCCGTTGAAAATCCTCATGAGACAAAACTTGTCCTCTAGGGGAAACCTAGAGGTTTAACGGCTTGTTGCACATGCTCAGTGCAATCGCGTGACCTGCGAAAGTGGTCTAATAATCTCTAGTATAGTTTAGTTGTTTGCTCGAGGACGAGCAAAAGATAGTATGGGGGTGTGATTGGTGGATAATGTTGCATATTTAATATCATATGTCCATACTTATTATAGAATAAAGCCTGCATTGTCCTAATTAATTGTTTGATTTATTTGCAGGCCCAATCTTTAAGGAGTTGAAGAGAAATGAGCCAAAGCCCACCAAAATTCTGAATTAAATCAGAATTAATTCGCACTCAGTAAATCAGGGCAAAATCAAGAGGTTGAAAACCGGTTGAGAAGAATCCTCTCAGGATCGATCGGTTAAAGCCAAGAATCAAGGCCATTTCGTCAGAATTCGGGACTCAAACTGACAAACCAACTCTAGATAAAGTCAAAGGGCGAAACCAGGGCAACCCACCAACAGGGTGTGGCCACCTGGCCACACCCTGGCCGCGGAAACGCGGCCCAAAACCGCGTTTCCGCGGCAAAGTTGGGGAGTTAGGGGGAGCGTTTGCTCCCCCGATCTCCCCAGGATCCTTATGGTTAGGGTTTTGCCTATAAAAGGCCTGTATTTGCACTGAAAATGGGACGCCAATGCAGAGTTAGGACTTAGACTAGTTTTTCAATTCTTAGTTTAGGTTTTTTCTTTTCTTGTTATGTAAATTGTATGTAAGCTTAGGTTAGATGATGATTCATATAAGTAAGAGAGAGAGGCATATGTTGAGAGTGACACCGATGTACCCTCCTCCTTTCTTCCATCGTTTCAAGCAATAAAAGGTAACATTTGTATGTTCTGCTTTACTTTCATTTTCTTTTGTTTTCGTCTTCCTCTTCTACTTTACCTCGTTGTTTTTGTTGAGTTTACAAGTGAATTCCAAAGCACAAGTATAACGATGTTATGTGAGTGCCAACGATAGTTCATGAAGGCGTTCTCCTCCTCAAGACGTATCACTTCATGCTTGTGCTAGACTTGATGATATAATGCGAACGAGGACTGAGCTCGGGCTTATGATCTATGCATTGAACGCCTCCTAAACAAAGGTAGAACATGCAAAGGTTTCCAAGTAAGTCATCAATCAAACTTGGTAAGTCTTCTTCACTTTTCTTTCTTTCTTTTCTTTTATTTCTTTAGTATAGATCACCACTTCTTCTAACTCTTTCTTTTCGATTCATTTGTACATAGTCGCTTTCTTTCGCCGTTTTCTGATTCTTCCACCTTCTTCATCTCTCACTTTCTTATTAACTTTAACTATTAACTCTTTTTCTTTTTCTTAACTTTAAAACAGAGAAGAACTATCGTTTTGGTTTCTTAACGATTTCAATACAAAAACGTAAACGCTTCTATCGCAAAACCCTCCTTGTGGATCACGACCCGCATAGCTACTTGCTATCGCGGAAGAATTGAGCACTTGCACATCTTCATTCTAAATCTGAAAATCGGTATTTTGTGTGCAGGTTGTGCCTCAATCACCATCATATAGAACTTGGCAAAGTCACCATTTCTCTATCCCATGGTGAGGACATTGGGCAAGGAGGTCCTTAAAATGTTCGAAATATTTCCAAAAAGGTTCATTGGCTGTTTGCTTAAACTGTAAGATGCTCTTCCTAATCAGTGCAGTCTTGTGGACGGGATAAAATTTCTTTTAGAAGGCCTTAGCGAAATTATCCCACGAAGATATTGAGCCGACCTCTAGACTGTAGATCCATTTCTTAGCTAGGTCTTTTAATGCAAATGGGACAAACCGTAGTTTGATGGCATCTTCTCCTAGCTTGGGTATCTTCATCATGAGACATACTTCCTCAAATTCCCTTATGAAGAAGTATGCATCCTGGATTCAAGTCCATGAAATTTAGGAAGAGTGTTGATATATTGTGGCTTGAGCTCAAATTGGTCAACACCTTCATCAGTTAACTTGATGCAAGAGGGAAGAGAGGTCCTAATAGGATAGAACCTATCTTGGAGTGACAATGGCTGTGCCATGTGTGAGTCGGGCTTTACTCGGGTGTGAACTAGTCTAGTTAGCCTGGATGTAAGTGGGTCTTTCGACCAAGCGGACATGCATAATTAGAAAACAAGTTCACCCAATCAATTAATAAAAAAGAAAAAAAAACAAACAAAATTCCTAATCTAGGGTAAGCCTTGACCTAGACGACTCCTAACTTTAGACTGTCCTTAGGAGGTCTATTGTCGACCTTAACCACAAGTTAATCGGCCAGGTAGGTGGCAAGGCCGGTGGGAGGTTTCCCTCAAAGACGTTCCTTAATTAAATAACCACCGTTTTTTGGGCTTTCAGCCCTCAATCCCCTGCCTAGACACCGATTTGGCAAGAGTTAATTTCGAACAACTTTTCCCTTCAGCCAATCTCCTAGTGAGTCCGAGTTAACCTAGGGCCAACGTCTAGTCAAATTTTACTTAAGGTTAGGGTTGTGAGTGTGACAGAGATGATTTGTTGGCCAGGAAGGGTGATGAAATCCCCACCTTATCTTGGTTATGGGTTTTGCCTTAAGATATTTTTGTGTACGTGTAAAGCAGTAGAAAAGTAATCACTCAAAAAGTAGTAAATCAGCCAAGAGTGTTTCCTAATCTAAATGCAATGCAAACGTACCTTGTCGCCAGCACTCTTCAACAGAAAAAAAATTAAATAGACACGTGCCCTAGATGTAAGACTCTAATTTTTTTATTTATCAATGAATAAGTTACTGTTATTTAGTTAGCAGTGTGCAGGTTTATCACAGAGAGAATTTTAAAGCAGCAGTAAATCAGAATTGCAATTCTCAGCAACCTGCAGAAAAATGGGTAAGTAGTCAACTACTCAGGCCGCGAAAACGCGGCTTTTGCTGCGGACCCGCGGCTCTGTAGTAGGCCCTGTTGTTCTGCCTTCGAGGGCAGAGGCACAGGGTTGCTATGTGTCCTTGCTGCTGTTAGTTTTCCTGTTTTCTGAACCTGCAAACAGAAAGATTAAAAGAGTTAGTTTTGAGAAAATCGTGCCATTCCTTCCCCGGCAACGGCGCCAAAATTTTGATTGAGATTTAAGAGTTTGTAAAGAAAAAGATTGAGTTGTAGAATTCTTAGTCTCAATGCTAGCCGCTGCAGCAAGGGCCAAAGCGGGTCGATCCACAGGGAAGGATGCGATGCAAACTTTTCGGACGATTTCTCTGTATGCTTCAAATAAGACAAAGGAGAGGTTAGATTTGAAATATATATGATTAAAGAGGTATGGTTTTACTGATCTTCTACCACAACCCACAATGCAAGTCTTGGATGTTGAATGTCATCTTGAGATACATATGCTTTACCCCAGGTTTATTAAAAAAGATTCAAGCAAGAAAAGATGATATTAGAATCTACTAGTTTGCATTACCAAAAACTCAACAAAGATTCATCCTAACTTCTAAGTACAGCATAAGAAAAGTGTTATCTTAAAGTTATGCTGTCTAAGTATTTAAGTATGAAGTTATGAAGAGTTGTTTAAGTGTGCAATCTAGATTAAGAAATCTAGCTATCAATTTAATCTTCAAGAAAGGCAATCTTAGACCTAGGGTTTCTAAAAATTGATCATCAATCTATTCAATTCCTAAACTGCCCTAGGGTTGCTTAAGAGATCAGCAAACCACAATAAGAATTAGTTAGTCATCATTTTTATTTTTATTTTTTATTTTATTTTTTATTTTACTTAATGAGAAGAATTGTGAAAGAAGGAAAAAAACAAAACAAATCAAGAGATCACAGATCAAAAACTAAAATCAAGAGATCACAGAAAAAAGAAACAAAATTAACTGACAAGAATTAAATGGCAAAAGAGGTAACCTTTATTCGAAAAATGTCTTCCAATACAAAGCTCCTTCTTCTCCACAATGTGCTTAAAACGAAATTACAAATTGCAGAAATTTATGGAAAAACTAAAGAAAACCCTAATCTCCTCATCTCTGGACGCCCCTCTCTGTTGCGTCTGCAGGGGTATTTATAGGCTCAGAAGGAAGTAGAGTCCCGGTGAAACACAACCTCAAAATCTGGTTGTCATCCTCATCCATACGGCCGCGGAAACGCGGCTCTGGCCGCGTTTCCGCGGCCAAAGCATTATCCCTGGCCGCGCGCTTTCGTGCGTGGCCTCATCTGGTCCGTCCACCTGGGCATATCCGTCTGGATCTGACATCTCAACTCTTTAATTTGAGATTTCAGGATAACTTTGAAATCAAGTTACCCTAAATCCAAATCTCTTCCAAAACGAATTTCATCCTTGCACTCTTATTTATCCTCATCCACCAAGTATTTAGGGTTGAATAGAATTCTATCCTTTCCCTCTTTTAGTATTTGCAACATTTGCACTTTGTATTTGCACTTTTGACATTTTGTAATTGCACTTTTGCACTTGGTCTTGGACATGGGCTTGGACATGGGCTTTTGGGCTTCATTTAGTCTTTTATTCTTTATTTAAAAACACTCAAGGCCTGCACACATTAAATAACAAAATATTAGTAATAGTGCATGATTATATGAATAAATATGAAAAATGTGATAGTAAATGTGATGACAATTATGCATTTTTTACTACCTATCAACTGGACAAGGTACCCTTTTACCTCTCATGTTGTAGGTTGGCTAACTGGCTCATTTGACCCTCTAGCCTCTGTATTGTTTGCATGAGGGAATCTTGGTTCTTCATGTACATTTTCATGTTTCTCTCAAAATCAGTCATTCTCCTTTCGAGTTGAGGATTCTGGAAGGAAGATGGTGGAGCTTGGTTGGAAAAATTTTGTTGATAATTTGAAAAATTGTTGGGAGAATTGTGAGGGTAATTGGAAAAGTTGGGTTGATGATTATTGGAATGATGAAAGTGGCTTGCATGGTTTGACCGTGGGTGGTCATTATTTTATTGGCTCCATGAGAAATTTAGGTGATTTCTCTAACCAGGATTGTACGGTGGAGCGTAAGAATCATTGTTCGGCCTTGAAAAGGCCACATTCATTAGTTCAGAAAAGTGTTGGTGAGCTTAAAATACAGGACACTCCTCAAACACATGATTCATGGCCTGACAGTAAGTACAATCCGGAGTTGGAAATTGGTTCGGGCTGACTTGATTGACTGGACTTGGTTCCTTAGTTTCTAAGGTTTCCAGTCTTCTCGCTAGGTTAGCCAACTTAGCCTCATTAGCTATGGATGATTCAATCGAATGGAGACCTCCTTTTGAAGAGATAGAGTTTGGATTTCTAGAGCTTTCACTAGTAGGTTCCCATTGGATGGTCTTTTCAGCTAGATTCTCATATAAATCCCATCCTTCACGCTCATCCTTCTGCAAGAATCCCCTTGGCACATACTTTCTGAGAGGGTCTTGGTCGAGTAGTCTAAACCGTCATAAAGAATTTGGCATTGTCACCATTTCTCTATTCCATGATGAGGACATTGGACAATGAGGTCTTTGAAGCGTTCAAAGTACCTCCAAAATGGTTCACTAGGTTCTTGCTTGAACTGCATAATGTTATTCCTAACGAGGGCGGTCTTGTGGATTGGATAAAATTTCTTCAAGAAGACCTTGATGAAACCATCCCAGGATGTGATAGAGCCGGCCGCTAAGCTGTAGAGCCATTTCTTGGCTAAGTCCTTAAGAGCAAATGGGACAAATCTCAACCTAATAGCATCATCTGCAAGGTTTGGGATTTTCATCATTAAGCATACTTTCTCAAATTCTCTTATGAAGAAATAAGCATCTTCGGACTCTAAGCCATGGAACTTAGGGAGTGTATTGATGAACTGTGGCTTAAGCTCAAAGTTGTGTTCACCAACCGATGAAAGTTGGATGCAGGATGGAAGTGATGTTCTAATGGGATAGAACCTATCCTGCAAAGATGTCGGTCGATCCATAACCGAATCTGGTCTTGTTTCGAACTTGAGTGGTAATGTGTTTCTAGTTAACCTAGATGAATTAGGGTCTCTTGACCACACTTGCACACATAAACACAATCACAAACAAGTTCACCAATAGTTAAGAAGAGAAAACAACCAAGCCTAGTCTAAGGTAACCTTGACCTAGACAACTCCAAACTGGTTGATTGTCCACAGGAGGTATAATGTAGACTTTGACCACAAGATAAATAGCCAGGTCAGGGCAAGATTGGTGGGAGGTTATCCGTCAAAGACGTTCCTTCATTAAGTAACCACCAACCTTCGGGCTTTCGGCCCTTAATCTCCTTCCTAGACACTGATTTGGCAGGAGTCAAATTCCAACACCTTCCCCCTTAGGATAGTCTCCTAGTGAGTTCGAGATGCCCCTAAGGCCAACGTCTATCAGATTTTACTTAGGCTTAGGTTGTGCGTGCTTGGAAATGGTTTGTGGGCTAAGGAAGGGTAATGACTTCCCCACCTTATCTTGACTTGGGTTTTGCCCTTAGAATTGATTTGTGCAAAGTGTGCAAGATATAGAAAAGTAGCATTCAAAAGCAAATATCACCCAAGAATGTTTCCTAAACTATATGCTATGCATACATACCTTGTCTCCAGCTATCTTCAACCGTAATTGTAAAATAAACGTAATTAGACAAATGCCTAGAATGCAAGTCTAACGTTTTTAAGCAATTAACAATCACTCAAATTACTGTTTGATTAAAACAGGGATGGTGGATAGCAGATATAGTAAGAATATAACGTACGAAAACTTAATTTTTTGCGAGCAATATGTCCGGCAAAAAAGAGTTTAGTAGTCCACCGAAATTTTCAACTTTTGCAACGCAATTTCTTGAAATTCTGTTTCCTACTTTCGAGAGCAGGGGCACAGAATTTGCAAGTCTTTTCTTGCAAAGCTTGAATGCTAGATCTGAATCTTTAAGTCCCTGAAACAACACACCAAAGTTGTTAAAAAATAAATACACCGTTCCCTCCCCGGCAACGGCGCCAAAAATTGATTGTAAAATCAAAGAGTTAAGAGATTTACCGTTTAGCTTCGGGCTAACGGGTCGTGTCCATGAGGAGGAATGCGATGAAAGCTTTTCGGTGTTTTGTTTAGTAACAAAGAATTGTGTTCGTTTTTTAATTAAAAAGAGAATGGAAAGAAGGGAGATGATTAAAAGAGAAATTGCAACTTTGGAGAAGGCTTTGGAAAAGGTGAATTTTGTATAAAGTTTAGAAAGTGATTGTTATTTTTAATGAAGAAGAAAATCTGGGCTCACTATCTCACTACTCAATGATGTGTTCTTCTATTGAAATCATTAGTGCCTCAACTCAATCATAGGCAAAACTTAAGATTAATTCTAGAAAGTTTAAGCAAAAACACATAAGATGGTTGGAAAGGTTAATTCTATTCTTTAAGAAATCGTCTTGAGTTGAATGTTAAATCATCAAGAAGTTCAAGTATAAGATAAAAACAAGTTCAAGGGACGTTTTGAAAAGAGGTAGAAGTTAAAAATCCAAACCCATCCTCATGTGCCTTCAAGAACACTTTCTAGAAGAAAGGCTTAAGTTAGGCATGCAAATGATTCATTGGGTCTTTTTCATGAAAACCATTCAAAAAGAAGATGGATCATAGAGAGGAGTAGTAGTGAGTCCAGAAAACCGATTTAGCTACTCATGGAAGACAAAGAACAATGCAAGTAATTAAAGTAAGACATACCGTAAAATGAGTGGAAGAAAATGTAGCTCGATTCTTGTATTGATGTCACTTCAATCTTAAAGTTACAAGTACTCAATTCCTCTCTCTCACAGGTATTTGTACTGAACTACAAATTGCAAAATAAAATACAACTTTTACACTATCTAACAAAGAGCCTAAATCCTTAAAGAATAAACAAAAATTCTAATCCTAGTCTTCGCTCCTTTTTCCTCCGTTGAACATGGTATTTATAGGGAAAAACCAGAGGGGCGAGGTTGTGAGAAGATTGGGGGAGCAAACGCTCCCCCAACAGCTTTCAACAAGCCGCAGAAACGTGGCTAGGGCCGCATTTCTGCGGCCCTGGTGTGGCCAGATGGCCACACCCAAGTGGTGGAACTCCCCTCTTTGGTGATTCGCCCATATCTTCTGCTGGTTTTCTCATTTCAGCTCCAGGATTTGACGAAACAGCCTTTGATTATTGGCTTTAACCGCTTGAATTGGGAGGATTTTTTTTCAACCGGTTTTCAACCTCTCTGATATGCCAAGATTTTGCCCTGATTCCTTGATTTCGAATTTATTCTGAATTAAATCAGAATTTGGTGGGCTTTTGGGCTTGTTTCTCTTTCCTTTCTTTTAGCAATTGGGCCTACATTTAATAAAGAAGAAGAAGACTTATTATTAGGATTTATTAGCTAAAAAGTATGGTAAGATGACAATGTATATGCAATATATGTGACTGATCATCTATCTTACAAAAGCAAGTGAAGTTAAAATAATCTATTGATCATCAAGAACTTGTAAGTTTAGTGTGAAATATGAAAGTGAATTTACTTGTTAGTAAATTATAGTAGAACCCTCATCTTAAGATATCCATAGCTCTTGTTTGCACAAGGCTTATTGTGATACTTATCGATTCATTCAGGTTGTCAATCAAGTTGTTAGAGATTAGTGGGTTAGTAGTTAGTTAGCCATGTAATAAAGAGTTAGCTAGACATGGCCGATGAAAGCAAGAAGAAAGATGAAAAGAAAGTAAATATTCTACACTAGTTGCAAGTAAGTAAAAGCAAGTAAAGAACACAAGAAAATAAGAGGAAGAAGAAGAAGTATACTTGTATTGATTGTCACCTTCAAAATACAACTTACACTTTCTCTCTCTCACTCCAACTTCTGGTCTAAAATAGAAAGCAAGATAAGAATACAAAAAAAAACTAAAGAAAATCCTAGATCAAACAAGCCTAAACTTTCCAACTCTGGATATCTCCCTCTCTGGTATCAAGGGGGTATTTATAGGCACAAGAGCATGGACATGAAAGGTGGGAGACGTGGCCTTAAATGCACATGCAACGGCGCAAGTACTACCACGTTCCCGCGGCTCTGGCGCGAAAACACGACCATTCTGGTGCCGTTACGCCAGTGCCAAAGTATGTAGCCTGTCCCTGGCATGACCTACTTATAGGAGCTATTGCTTTATCACTTTCTTCTTCCAGCAACAGCAGATTGGTTTTCAAAGTGTTGGGCTTCTTCTTGGATTTAAAATTCTTAAATAAGTGAGAGTTTTAGGCTTCTTCTTCACTTCAAGCCATAGTCCTAAAAAAAAGAGAAGAGCCCATTAAACAATAGAATTTTATTAAATAAATGTGAAAATATGATATAAAATATGCAAATATAAATACTAATCAGACCACTTTTAGGCATCAATAAGCTTTATGTGGTACAAATATCGAGCTTAATCAGAGGATTTTTAATATATATTTCTTTTTTTCTTTATCATTTTTGTATAAGGCGTAAGAATCTTTGATTTTGAACCCTAAGTGTGTAAGTGTATAAAGTATGCATATTTTATTAAGGTAAAAATCAAGACTAAATTACTTTTTAATTTCTTCTTCCTAACCCTAAAACTTTAACAAATTATCTTATTTTGACCAAGTGTAAGAAATTCTAATTATGATTCTCCTATTCCTTTAAATCAACTAAATTTCTTACAAGAATAGGTCAAAATATTGTCTCTCTTTTAAAAAGTTTTTAAAAGCAAAGATTTTTTTAAATTTTATATATAAAAAAGAAAATCTATGTTATGTTAGAACCCTCTCCCATACCTATCTCATGCATTGTTCTTAATGTATGAATGAATGCATATATGCATGAAAAAGAAGAAAAGGAAGAAAATGTTACCTCAAGGTGGTGGTTTCGATGGTGATCAGATTGGGTCAAGCATTACTGTCAAATCTAAATAATGTGGATTTTCAAAGAACCCACTTTTGATGACCAATTTCTTATTTACAGTTTTATCATCCCCAGACTGAATAGGATCATGCCAGACCTTAACATTATAATCATCCAGATTATATGATCAATCTTGAAATATCATCTCGTGGTCCTTACGATCTATACCTTGGTCCAACAAAAGAATGTGACTTGGTGGAATTGTTAACAGTTGACACTCCGAAAAGACGAACTCCAAGGCAGCTCTGCAACTGGTCCAAATGATATCTAACTTGTCGACACTTTTAAAAGACAAGTCACAGGCAGGCTGAAGACACGTTCATCCCTGATGGACAAAACAATACTTGGACTCCAATGATCTAGTAAAGCAGACAGTGAACTAAGCATTTGCCTTCTAAAGAAGCCCAAAGAGGCTAACATTTAACTTCACTACAAGCTTAAACCTTAGCTTCACAGCAAGCTCAGTAGCTCCGTTGTGGGCTCATTCCTTAGCTTCACCTGAAGCTTTGCACAGCTCTGTTAAAGAGCTCTCTTTTAACTTCACTGCAAGCTTAATGCTAGCTTCGCAATAAACTCAGCAGCTCCGCCATGGGCATATCTTTTAGCTTCATCTATCTTTTTAGTTCCAATGTGAGATAGCTCCATTGCGAGCTCATATGGTCATTTTTGACCTTTTAAATCTCAGCACGAGATTAATGTGATCATTATCACATTTTAGGTAGTTATTTTCTATGATCCAAATTTTCCTCAATCAGTTGGAGAAGATTAAGGAAAATTCCTTAAACAACTGGAGAAAATCAAGAGATTGTTATAACAACCCTAAGCCAGCTAGTAATTAAATTTGCTAGCATGTGCTAGCTTCACAGAAGCTACATTTAGCTTCGCAGTGAAGCTAGTCTGGCTTCGCAGCGAAGCTAGACTATACTGATTTTTAGGGGAACAGTTACACCCCTTGAAACCTATAAATAGCCCAATGCATGGTTGATTCTAGGCTAGGGATTTTGGAGGATCCTTGGCTAGAAAATTCAGAAGAAGACTGATATTCTTAGGGAGAGATTTCACAAGAGATCATTCTTTCGATTCTAAACTTTTCTCAGAGAACTTTGTTTCTCTTTCAGGTTGCTAATACCCTTACGATCTTTTTTCTCAAAAGATTTTTGAATCCAGGTGAGAAGAAAATCCTTACACTTAATCACTCACATCGTTAATGAAACAAAGTGGTCGCGCACTGATCAGACTTCCACCAGCACACTTTCCCAGAAATCTCAGTAGAACATTCTTGTAATTTTCTTTTAACTTGTAATTTTTGCAACTTTTGTAAAGTTTTCCCTTTTCTCAAAATTAATTGAGAACAAGATGGCGACTCCACTGCGAAAGAAGATCTTCTTCAATAATAAGAAGACAATGTCGCAATATGATGATAAGACCCTTAGATCTACCGCTAAAACATTAGTCATCCAATTTGACCAAGAGAAATTCGAGCAGATTCTCTCTGAAGGTGGCTCAAATCCCGTCAGTGTGTGCAAGCACAGGAAGATCTCAGTAATTAGGTCTCTTTTAGTCATTGCCCAAAAGCAAGTCTCTGACGAAATGAAGAAGGCCACCTGCAGGCCTAACTCAGTCTCAACAGAGGCTAAACTAGCTTCGCATCAACACCTATATGCTGCGTGTGAAGCTAGATCAACCTCTAAGGCTTTCTGGATTGAAAAGTCCTCTTTAGCCTTATGTGAGGCCAAAAAATCACTTATTTCAGCTTCTGGAGAAGCTCACAAAGTCTCTGACTGTGAGACTACTTTAGCTCTTCACAGATCTCAGCTTTGCTTCTCCCACGAAGCGAAAGGCAAAGCACTTATAAGTGCTATCAGCGAAGCTGCAGTAGCTTTGCTCTCCACTGCTAAAGCTTCTATTTGTGAAGCTAAATCTGAAGCACACTTTGGTGCTAATAACAAAGTTACTTTACTCAAAGAAAAAGAAGTACTTCACAGTACTAAAGCACCAAGTGCTGAGATAGCTTCGTCTCATGGCAAAGCTATCTTAAATTCGCTCCCAGCCAAGAAAAAGGCCTCTAAAGCTAAGTCTAGATTTAAACCTAAGACTATTTAGCCCCTTAGAGCTAGTATCCAGCCTCCCCGAGTATCTGTATTAGATCGATTCGGTTCGGACAATATAGACTTGCGAGAATTTCTGAGCAACAAGCAGAAGTCCCACCCTAAAGAGGAGGTTTACATCTCGTCGTCTCAGTGTGGATAAGCGGGGTGTCAATATGTGACCATGCACTCTGCTAATTATTGTCTGGGGCCAATCCACTAAACATCTCCTTCGAACAAACAGTCGGTATTCGATCGATTGTCAGCCCAAACCTCTAATGAGTCCAAATCTAAGAGGAAGAGGAAAGCCAAAAAGCCTCACCTCACTACAACTTCTATCAATATGATAGGCAGAGGAAGGGATCCAATGCGATCTCGAAGAGGAAGATAGGGGGTTTGTGCTCCCTCTGTTAGTTCCTCAGATCCTGACTATAGCGCAAGCTTAAGTCAGGTTTTGATTGAACCAGAAGGTGCCTTCTGAGGTACCCACTTTAGGGTAGAAATACCCTACAACTATGGACAACCCTCTTCTTCCACAAGGGCTATGTCATCAAAACCACTGAGAAGCCTCTTCCAGTGGTCAGACGATGATGAAGAAACCAGCGGCTATGCTTCCTCTGCCACAGTTAGCTAAGAGCAAATAGGGACTGTGTTGGTTAACATGGCCAACAACAACCATGATAATGATCTCCATCAGCGTATGGAGGCTCAAGAGCTAACTTTCAAAGCTCAACAAGCAGCTTTGAATAATATCTAGGAAATGTTGGTGTAACTCCTAAACAACCGGAACAATGATAAAACCACCGGTAGCAATCACGATGAAGAGGCAAACCCCGCCACGGAACCCCCTAAGACTGAAAAGTCAAATGGGAAGTTCCACAATTGATGCCGATGTTATCAAAGGCATCCAAACTTAGATTACATCCCTGGCTGAGAGGGATGAGCTGAAGAAAGTAGGGATGACGCGTCCTTACCCGCTGGGGTGGGGCTCAATTCCTATTCGCCAAAGTTCAAGCGACCTACGTTACACATGTATGATGGAAAGAGCTTACCAAATTAGCATATTTATTACTTCCGATCGCAAACTGGCAATGTGACAGACAATAATGCTATCATGGCCAATTTATTGGCACTTTTAAGCGAGTAGCCTTTGACAAGTTCAAAAGCCTTCCTAATGGCTCCATCAATTCTTGGGTCGATCTAGAAACCTGGTTTCTTTTCGATTTTATAATGATGATACTGAGATGACCATAGATAAGCTCCTCTTGATGGTTCAAAAAGGAAGAGAATCCATGAGGGAATACATTTATAGATTCCATAGTCATGTGCCCGCAGGTATACCTTTGCTCATGTTGCTTCAAACATGTTGGTACAACTTTCTCGACAGAGTAGAAGTTCTTATGGGAGCCTTCAAAGCCCATACTTGGAAGGAGCTTGTTGAACAAATAGGGATAGCAGAGAAATCAGCTAAAATTTTTGAGCCATTAGTGCCCAAAAATAAATGGGGGGTCAACATCAAGGGGCGTGATGCAGTATAATCTTTCCAATCCAACGAGAAAGAAATGATAGCAGTTAAGTTGTTTGGGGAAGCTCCACCAAAGAAAAAAAGGAGTGGCCCCAGCAATAATCAAGAATTCAAGTTTCTGCCGAGACAATATTCCTTGAAAGATTAACAGGTGGTAACCATCTTCCACCTACTCAATAAGGGTAACAAGCTCAAGTTACCTGAAGTCCGGTGACCAGAAGAAATGGGGTCTGCAAACGATCCCAACTACTGCCTCTTCCATAGAATGGTACATCATCCCACCAACAGATGCTTTATCCTCAAGGACAAGATCCAAGCATCAGTGGATATTGGAGTTCTGCCTCTCAAGTCACCGCCAAAGAAAGTCACCGCCAACATGGTGGCTCTTAATTTTGGGACCTTCCTGAAGACGATGGTCCAAGATTAATTAACCCCAATCCCTAAAGCCAGATTAGACATTGTCAACCCAATGGGAAAAGCAGAAAGTGAAGTGCCTCGTTCCAATGATGACAAAATCTGGAGAGATCATGTGGGTCCATCCGGATATTGTCGAAGATGAACAATGGGTATCCAGCAAGCCCAAGCTCAAAGGCAAGTCATGTAATGTCGTCTCCCTTGCAACGGATGATGACAGTGTGACGATAACTTCTCTCAGTGACTCAAAAGAAGACAACTTGCCTTAGTGGCACAACTCACTACCTCTTAGCCATTAGGCACCCGATCTGGAAGATCGTACTTGCGATAGTATGATCCGACCCCTGACGAGACACAATGGCCAACGACGTCGAGAATAATCGTACCAGTGTAGGTTTTGGCACCATCTCCACTACTGGACAAAGGGAAACAAAAGGAGGTTTGATTCGACAAATCAATGAAGAAGGATCCTTCAAAGAGGCTCAATGCTCCTTTTCGCTTCAACAAATTAGCACAGCTTGCCAATATCCCAGCATGTATCACTCTGTACGAGGTACTTTGCCTCTCAAAAGAGATAAGAGAGGCACTTAGGGATGCACTTGCTGACTCAGAGTCCTTTCTGACACAAGTGTCAGCAATCCCTACAATGACAACGAGACTCCATGTCCCCAATGTCATTTGGTGCAGCGACAGGTGCCATCCATCACCTTCACTCCTGAGGACATGCTCCTTAAAGATAATAAGCATGATAGACCTCTATACTATACTGGATACATTGGTTCTACATGCATCGAGTGGATACAGGTCGATCCAGGGTCTGCTTTTGGCATCATCCCGAAGAGGCTTCTCTACTTCTTGGGCATCCCGCTAAGTAGGTTGTCGACCACTACTACAACCATCTATGGCTTTAATGCCGGGAGTAATCACCATCTGGGTAAGATTTGTCTCTGATGCCAAATTGGAGACCTGAAATCAGAAGTGATACGTCATCGACGCTGACACGTCTTACAATCTCTTACTCGGACGGCCATGGATCCATGCTAACTAGATCATCCCCTGCATGTTGCACCCATGATTCAAATATGTGGGAGATGATGTTGTGGTCGAACAGTATTCGCTGAAATGCAGCCATTCAAAAGAGTAGAGAACTACTTCACTGATTCCCTACTTTACCAGGAGGATAACGAGCTAGTGAAGCAATCATTTCCCGATGATGTTGACAGTGGCAATAAGGCAGACTCAGAATTAGAAGAAGATGCGCCGGCTACTTTTAGTATGGAACTAATTGTAGTGTATCTAAATGATCCTAATTGTAATAACTCCGCCGAAAATGAGGGCGAGTGGGTCCTTAATAAAAATGTTGCTTTTGATTACTCTTTGTGCCTTGAGGATGTAGTAAATCTGTTGATATTAGTTTCTTGCACATGCCTTTACCCATCTCAGAAATGGCATGCATGCATATAGAGGATAATGAAGGATCTGTCTTCATTGTTCCTCCTTCTAAAAGGGACCAATCACCAATTGTATTCGGCAGAGGCTAAGCTCGGGCCACGACATCCAGGGAATTGGACGATGACTTGGAACCCCCGCAATTCTTTCATTACGCGAGGTCAACACACCACATGATAAAAAATGGGTACAACTTAAATCACGGGGATGGTTTGAATTTTAGTAAAGGGCAGCGCATACCTTTGCAACCATTCGTACCGGAAGAAAAACCAGCCAATTATTACGATCACACATGTAGGGGGTTGGGATATATCACTTTTCCTCCTCAGTCAGAATCAGCGTTTGATGAGTCCCTACCATCGCAATCATCAGACTCGTCCAGTTGGGACTCTAATATTAGTGTGGAGGTGGTCTTCAAAATCTCTTTGCCAACATGACATCTATCAGTCAGGCAAAGCAAGACAAAATATTGAGCCATTCGACGCTGATCTGTGAGCTTAACAACTTGATCTTCAATGGAAGAAGCATTTCAAACAGTGCGAACCTCCGACTGAAGATAACGTGTCCAAGTCGATGTGGGTGATCAAGCATACCTAAAGCTCTTCTCTATAAGTGAAAGCCTATCACCAACAGAGAAGCAAGACCTCATATCCCTCATACAAGAATATATTGATGTCTTTGCTTGGAGCTATGAAGACATTCCTGGCATCGATCCTCAGGTGGCTATGCATTGTCTCAACATCAAACCAGACGCCAAACTGGTTAAGTAGCATCATGACAGTTTCGACCCGGCACCATGGAAGCAATTGAAATTGAAGTTCAAAAACTCATCAAATGCGGCTTCATTCGAGAGGAGCAGCACCCAGACTAGGTTACTAATATTATCCCTGTACTTAAGAAAAATAAAAAGATCAGAGTTTGTATTGACTTCCGTGATCTCAATTCAGCCTATCCTAAGGATGAATTTTCATTGCCCATCACTGATGTCATGATTGACAATACATGTGGCTTCTAAAGGATGTCTTTCATGGATGGCTTTTCAGGGTACAACTAAATTAAGATACACCCAGATGATGAGAAGCATATGATTAGTCTACAGTTCTGCATTATTATATCACATTTTCCTACTGATTTATGAATAAAATGTCGGTCTAAACTGTGTTTTGGTCTCTCTTGCAGATAATCAAGATAAGGAAGGCAAAAAGGTAATAAGAGCTTAATTAAACCCATTTTTAGGTAATTAAATTAGGATTTCTTGGAGGCCAAGCAAGGGAGCTTTTAGAAGATGCATTGAACCTAGACCCTTGCGCACGTTAGACGAATCTCCGGACAAAAATAACCGAATCTGAGCACATCTGGAAGGTCCCTAAAGCGAGGCGAATCCACGCACTAAAACCAGGGACCTAGGTCCTTGGTATTGCAGAGGAAACGCGGCTATGACCGCGTTTCCGCGGCCCTATGGTCGGCCCACGCGTCGATTTTTGACGCGTGACCTCACCTCATCTTCTAGAACCTCCTTTCGCCTATATATACCCCTGGAGAGGCTGGAATGTAAGAAATAGAGAAATAGGCTAGGTTTTGTCTCTTCTAATTGTAGATTAGAATTTTTCTCTTCTTTTATTTTGTATTTTCATTTTCTTTTTAGATCTTGTAGTAGGGTTGAGAGATTCAGTGAGAGATAGAGAGATATTGATATAATAGATGGTGACAATCTATGTAAAAGTGTCTCTTTTCTTCTCCATTATAATCTTCTCCATCTTCTACACGATGCTTAGTTAGATTTTCTCTCATGGTGACTAACCACTAACTAACCACTTACTTGATAATCCACATGAATCTAATAGCCTCTACAAGGCCTTGCACTTGCAAGAGCCATTGATGGCTCATGATGATGGGTTCAAACATCTAACTTACTATCTTGCTAACCAAGCTAACTCTCTCTTATTTCATGCTTGCTCCTAATAGTTTTGATGATCTAATATTGGTATTAGCTTGCTCTTAATGTAAATTTGAATTTGAAGAACTATCTTATTTGCCATTCTTTGTATCGTCTCTTGAAGCAAAGGACTAGTGATGGCCAAGGATCCATGTGAGGTAATTATCATTAAGAGGTTAGCATGGTTAGTGGAGCAATTAGAAGTTAGTAGCCATGAATTTTCTTTTATCTTATTTAAAAATTAAATTCAAAATCTTTTATCATTTTCATCATTGTTTTCACCAACTTTTTAGTTCATCTTTGTTTCATCTTTTTTTGTTTTTCAAACCATTTCTCTTTTATTTTCATATTGCCATTTCATCGCCTTCTTCACCTATCACTTCTGGATTTCTTTTCTTTTTTTTCTCATTCTTTAACAAAGAAGAACTTATTAACATAACACGTGAAGAAGAACCGTTAATGCTTCTATCACCTCCCGTCCCTATGGATTTGACCCGTTGAGCCAATGCTATAACGGAAGTATCGAGGGAACATTAGCACACATGCATAATTATACTGATTTCATAAAACACACCTTTTCATGTGCTTGGTTCCACCCTGATCAGCATACATCATTCAGAATGCCATTAGGGGTATATTTTTACACAGTAATGCTGTTCACATTAAAGAATGCGGGTGCAACTTATCAGCGTGCCATGAGCATAATTTTCCATGATCATTTATGAAAAATGGTGGAATACTATGTTGACGACATTGTAGTCAAGAGTCACAACAAAAGCAATTATCTCGATGACCTGAGAATTGTGTTCGACATCATGCAGGCTCACCAGCTGAAGATGAATCGGACCAAGTCATTCTTGGGAGTGTCAAGTGGCAAGCTCCTGGGATTCATTGTCACCTCCAAAGGAATTCACCTTGATCCTGACAAAGTCAAGGCCCATCCAAGGTATGCAACCTCCGAGGACCCTCAAAGAGCTTAGAGGTCTAAAAGGCAGACTTGCCTACATCCAAATATTCATTGCAAATCTTTCAGTTACATGGTTAATGAAGAAAGACGTCCCCTTTGTATGGGATGAAGCTTGCCAAAAAGCTTTTGAGGATATCAAAGAGTACCTTACCAAGCCTTCGATCGTGGTAGCTCCTGTTTTAGGAAAATCATTCTTGCTCTATGTACGAATTATGGACCACTCTTTAAGCGCTCTTCTGGCATAGAAGAATGATGAAAGCTATGAACATGTCATCTACTACCTGAGCAGAATTCTAATTGAACTGAGGGACTGGCATTCCCTATCATCGATTATGCCTTCATGGCATATTGCCTAATGATCCCAAGGAAGCGCCTTCCGTTTGATAAATATCTACTCAGTTCTACTATGATACAATAGTAAAGACACTATACCGTGTTCATACGATGGTATACTTCTTTGCTGCCATTCTTTACTGCCTATCCAGCTAGAAAGCACGAGAAGTACTGAAAGAGGACCACGATGGCATGTTTGGAGCTCATCAACCAGGTCCAAAGTTCAAGAACCGACTGCACCGACTCGGCTATAATTGGCCAACTATGATCAAGGACGCCGTCGAATATGCAAGAAGGTGTAAGGCCTATCAAATCCATGAGGGTTTCATACACCAACCCCCAGAGCTACTCCATCCCATAGTCACTTCATAGTCATTCGAAGCATATGGAATCGATGCTGTAGGACCTATCAGTCCTCCATCAGCAAAAGGTCATCAATTCATCCTTGCGAAGATCAATTACTTCCCAAAGTGGGTGAAAGCCGCACCGCTCGTTGAATTTAAAACCGCTAATGTGATCAACTTCATCAAACACCATGGCATCCACTGATTTGGTGTCCCCAAGAGGATCATCCATGACAATGGTCCCTAATTTACAAACCAATTATTTTGTCGCTACTGCGATAAGTATCGGATTCAGAATGTGGCTTTAACTGCTTACAACTCTGTCGCTAATGGGTTAGCAGAGGCATTCAATAAGACAATCATCAAGCTTCTCAAAAAGTTCATCTCTTCAAGCAGATGAGACTGGAACGAGAAGCTCAGTAAATGTCTTTGGACCTACCGAACGTTGGTCTGAACTCCTATAGACAATACGCCTTTCTCTCTAGTTTACGAGTGTGAAGCGGTCATACATCTAGAGATACAAATGTCATCACTTCGTGTCACTCTTGCAGCCAAGATGATAGAAGAAGATATGATCGATCACATCCCCAAGAGCTGGAAGCACTGAATGAGAAGCGACTACAAGCTCAACAGCGCATTGAGTTGTAACAAGCTCGAATCTTGAAGGCCTTCAACAAAAAGTTCAAGGAGAGAGTTTTTTAGAAAGGAAATTTGGTCTTAGCTATCAGGCTACCTATGATCATGACACATAAACCAAGGGCAAATTCCAACCTAAGTGGGAAGGACCCTTCATGGTGAGACAATCTACTCGCATGGGGCATATCGCCTAGCAAATCCAAGTTTTTAAAGAAGTACTATCCCTGATCACGTTAACACCATACCTTTGATCAAAGAAGTACTGTACATGACCATGTTAGCATCAAACCTCTGGTCATTAAGACAGACTTGTCTGACTGTCTTCTCTAAGGAATCCCTTTCCTTAAATGAAATCAATTTCAGCTTCACTTCTAGGACTCTAGTTGACATTGAGCTATTGTAGTACACGGTGTTAACATTAAAGAGAAGACAAAGGCGAAATTTCCAATTTCAGCCTTGTCACTCTTCTTATTTGAAAGAGTAGGTCAAATTTTGAAGTTGAGATGCTTAAACAACGATTTTAGGTACTCTTTTTCCTGATCATTCCACTCGACCAATAGGTCATATTTTGAAGTCAAGCAAGCTTAAATAGCAATTTTAGACACTCTTCTTCCTAATCATTTCTCTCAATCAATAGGTCATATCTTGAAGTCAGCATGCTTAAACAACAATTTTAGGCACTCTTCTTCCTGATCATTCCACTCGATCAAGAAGGATGGTGACTGCTCAATATGTAATAGTGGCATGTCATTAATTATCCCTTCATCCCTGTCATTTACCGAGTCATGATTCAATCTCACAATGACCTAGATCAAGCTGAATTCATTAAAGAAAGTTTGTGACGCATCTTAGCAGAACATTTTCACTGTTTTCACATTCATATCTGGATTCGATGATCAACTGTAAACATGAATTTTGTCCATGATAAACATAAAATGAAGTTTCACAAGGAATCTTGACTTAATCGATAAATTCCCCACAAATCTTGTTCCTTGACTCGACTCAACGACCAGCCGAGAAGAAGAATCCTGTTAAGGTGACACTTCATCAGGAATTTTGACCTACTCGATAAATTCTCCATGAAGTTTATTCTTAACTTTTTAATCTCCAGTAAGATTCTAGAGGTCACCAGTGAACAGAAAAAAGTCCACTACAAATGGCACGATCTGAAGCCTTCAGTGAATAAGGCTAAAGGAAAATTTTGGCTTCTAAGCGCAATATAATAACTCATCATACTGAGGGGAATAGCATAGCTAGCCCAACTCAAACGGTAGTTGGTAAAGGTACGCCAAATCCGTTGATAGCTTAGAGTTTGCTAAAAATCCTAAGAGATCTTATCTCATTTGATTCCTCCAGAATTCTCTACCAATTCCCCTCCATGGAATGGTGGATCCATAAAATGAACAAGTCATGTTAAAGCTTTCACTTCTGACTTTTCTATATGTAATGGTGGCATGCCTTCTGTAGCATTGTCCTCTTTCGATCAGTCAAAGCTTGACTTCACAACACGTTTATTCAAATATTTAGATAAACTAAAAAAATGAGTTTATCTGATGACTTATCAAGCTGAACGTATTGAAAAAGTTTTGAGACCGATCGGGGTAAAATTAGCACTTGAAAATGTGTGTTTTTTATGAAATTAGTATAAAAGTGTGTGTACTAATATTCCCTCGATACTTTCGTTATAGCATTAGCTCAACGGGTTGAATCCACGGGGACGGGAGAGATAGTAGCATTAACGGTCCGTTCACGTGTTATATTAACAAGTTCTTCTTTGTTAAAGAAAGAGAAAAAGAAAAGAAAAGAAAACAAGAAGTAATAGGTGAGAAGGCGATGAAATCGGTGAAGGAGAAAGAATTTATTTTGGTGAAAAATAGAAAATAGAAGTGATGGTGAAACATAAAAATAAACAATGTAGAAGGTGAAAGGAAAACTTTATGAAATGATTTAGAAAGTGGATTTGGAAAGTGGGTTTAAAAATAAAATAAAAAAGATGATGAAACTAGCGGTGAAGAAAAAGATGAAAACAAAGGTGAACTAAGAAGGTGGTGAAAACAACGATAGAAAAATGATAAAAAGATTTTGAAAGTAGTCTTTTAAAACAAACTAAGAAAAAGAGAAGGAAAATGATGAAAGAAGACTCATGGCTACTAACTACTAATTGCTCCACCAGCCCGCTAACCTCTTAGTGATAGTTTTCTCACATGATCCTTGGCCATCACTAATCCTTGGCTCATGAGATGGCACAAAGCATAATTCATAAGATTGTTCTTTCACATTCAAACACATCCATTCCACATAATAAGTTGCAAGCTACTATTAGATTATCAAAACTAAGTAGAGGTGAGCCTAAAATAAAGAAGACATTGCAAGTTAACTTGTTAGTGGTTAGAATGTTAGAATGTTAGAATGTTAGAATCCAACATCATGAGCCATCAATGGCTCTTACAAGAGCGAGGCCTTGTAGATGCTATTGATTCATATGGATTATCAAGTAAGTGGTTAGCTAGTTAGTGGTTAGTAGTTAGATTGCCATGAAAAGTGACTAGCTAAGCATCATGTAGAAATAGAGAAGATTACAATAGAGAAGAAAGGAGACACATTTACATAGATTGTCACTATCTAGTACAAGATCCCACTTTCTCTCCTCTGAATCTATCTCAGCCTAATACGTGAACTAAAAAATAAAGAAAATACAAAAGAAAAGAAGAAGAAATCCTAAAACTAATCCTAAGTAGAGAAACCCTAATTCTCGTTGTTCCCCATCTTAGGTCCAACAATGTAGTATTTATAGGCAAAGGCAAGATTTTGATGACAAGATGAGGCCACGCGTCGAAGATCGGCGCATGGGCCGACAAGATTGCCGTGAAAATGCGGCAATTACCAAGTTTCTATGGCAATACCAGGGACCTGGGTCCCTGGTTTTGGTCTACTGCTTCGTCTGGTCTCGAGAAGCTTCTGTACGGTCTCGGATTTGGGTATTTGGATCTGTATTTTTGTCAAATTCCTGCCCAACTTCTGGATCCAATGTATCTTCTAGAAGCTGTTAGCCCAGAGGCTTTTCACCTTAGTTTTGATAATGACTAACTTATGAAGGTTAGTTTACTAATGATCTTGTGTTTATATAGTTTTAACTATTGATCAAGATTTTAGTACGTATTTAACTTCAACAAAGGAGTCTTAGAGCTAACACATGTAGATTCAAGATCTCGCGCGTCAAAATCGCATCTAGCACTCGGATGGAGTCAAGCTCTTTGGATCGTGTTTGGATTGAGTCAGATTGGAGAAGAAGTTCTACAAGAAGACTTCAATTTGTTTAGTTTTAATTTGTATTTAGAACTTGTGTAAGATAGACTAGTGTTGATATGCTCAGGTTCACACACACACAAGTTCAATACGTTTGGTTTTCGGCTTAACCGGTTTTAGATTTCAAGTACACATATATATGATTTTTATGAATAGATAAAATCAAAACAAGTTTACATGGTTTAATGTATATTAGATTTCGTGTATATACATCTATGCTTCATATATTAAGAAAAACTTATTTTGATTTCATGTGTTTAGAGTTTTGCAATTAACAAAACTTATTTTGGATTTAATGCCAAATACATAGATATATCTTTTATATGTATATTATATTCTATCCATACACTCTATACTTCAAAAGAGTTTAAATATCTTGTTTTCGTATTTATATAAGTTTGGAAAAAATCGAATTTTCATTTCAAAGTTCGTATTTTGAAAAATACCGATTTTGTGTTAAAGCTTAATTTCTATATCATAAAAATAGTTCAAATTGTTTGTAATATGTGTTGATTATTTGTCACACATATTTGTTCTTTAAATATTAAGAAGAACTTATTTTTGTGAAACTTATAAGATTTATGGGATTTTATAGGTGTTAAAAAGACCAAGTTTCAAATCTTATAACCCTTGCCTAAGCATGCTGGCGGTCGACCGGCCGGTCGACTAAACTAGAGCTCGGTCGACCGGTCGGTCGACCGATGTGCACAATGACATGCACAAGGCCTTGCCTATAAGGCTGATCGACCGGGCAATCGACTGACTGTAACTACCCAACTCTCGGGTAGTGCCAGTCGACCAGGCGGTCGACCGACAAGGCTGAGTGCCTTTAGGCTCGGTCGACCGGGTGATCGACCGATAGGCGAGTTTGCCTGGGGCGGTCGACCAGGTGGCCGACCAGTGGCTAAATGGTAAGAAAAATGACCGTTGGCCAGTCGATCGGCCAGTCGACCGACAGGTCAAAAATGACCATTTCTGGCCCCAACGACTATAATCTTGAACGCCTATAAATAGGGGTTCTCTTAAGCTATTTTCACCAAGATTTTTAAGAGCTTTTCTTCTCATCTTTTCAAGTGTTTTGCAGCAAGTTTAAAAGAAGTTTTTGAGCCTAAAATTTTTATCTTTTATTTGTTTTAAAAGTGTTGGAAAAATCAAAGAAAAGGGAGTCTTTGGGAAATTGGTTTTGATCTTTATTTACATATCTCTATTGTGTTTTTCCCAAGTGTTTTTCTTTCTTATTTTCTTTTTCAAACACTTTATTTTTCTCACACTTGATATATCATCTCTAATCCTATCTATAGGATCTTGTTTTTGTGAGGAATATTATTTGTGGTCTATTGTGGTCACCAAGTGTTGTTTGTGATCATTGAATCACCAAGATTGTAATCTTTTCTTTACTTTGGCCTTGTGGCTATCCCTCTTCTGTAGAGGTGATTGTGCTTGAGAGAGGAGTAGTGTACTCCAAGTGTATAGTTGTAATTCCTCAATGGAGGTCGCTTTGTGGAAGGTCCAGTGTGGACATAGTGGAATCCTTCTGTGTGAAGGCGAGGACGTAGAGCAGTGGCTCGAACTTCAAAACATATCTTGTTATTTGCGTTTGATCCTCTATCTCTGAACTCTATCTCTCTTATCTTGTATCACTTTATATTGCTCATATTCATATGCTAGATATAGCTTGTGTGTGCCCACACTTGTGTTGAACCAAGAGAGCTTCATATAGCACCTCAACTTTTAATTTAGAGGAATCTCGAGGAGTAGTTCCGCAGCCCTTCACGGGGAATTCGGGCTCACTCTTAGTTACATATAGTGTGTTCCTATTGAGTTTTAAATTTCACATCATTTGACCTGGATTAGATAATACACCTATTCACCCCCATCTAGGTGTATTTCAATTGGTATCAGAGCCTACGCTCCTGATATTCGGTTTAACCACCTAGGAGTGAGATCTTGGATTGCTAATCTAGATTTGCATTTGCACACATTTTATTTATATACACTTATGGATTTCCTTGCCCCTCCTATATATGATATTACCAATATTGATATGTGGAAATATAAGATGAGTGCGTACCTTAAATCCCTAGGATTGCACGTTTACCTTGCTACAACCAAGAAATACTATCTTGGTAATGACAAGTATATAGAGGCTAATGCACAAGTCTTAGTGGCATTTAGGCACATAGTTAGCAAAGATTATTTATGTATGGTTTCTCATTGTGACTCCGTTTTTGCAGTATGGAACACATTGACCTTTTCCGAGTTACAAACGATAAATAATATGGAGAAAGAATCTAGTGGAGAAGAGTCTGACCAAGCTTGCTTCAAGGTCTAAGGGAATGACTCCCTTGAGGTAATTTCGGATACCCAACTAGATGATAGTGTTAGTTCTTCTTTTGATGATAACATGAATGCATATGCATTAAATGAATAACTATCTATGTTTTGTAAAAACTTGCTTTCAAAGTACAAAGCTTTGAAAAGCAAGAGTTTTAAATTAAAAGAAGAAAATAAAAAGTTGTTTTCAAAGATAAACATGATTTTACAGGAGAGGGTTGAGATTTCAAGTGAAAGAGACTCCTTGAAAACTCAACTTGACCTTGCTTTAAAAGAAAATAAAATTTTAAAGAATAAAAATGATTGTGATGATATTTTGAAGAATAATGAGGTTTTGTCTTCAAAACTCGATTGTGTTTTAAAGGAGAACAATTCTTTGAAAAATAAAATTGCTTTGATTTCAAAAGAATTAGAATTTGTTTCAAATGAAAACATTTCTTTGAAAAATGATTTGGCTTCTCATTCTTGTCATGATTTCATTATTATACCCTCTATTGATAAGAATGTATGCTCCACTTCTTCAATAATTAAAAACGATATTTACATTTTGAAGAATAGTGTAGATTGTTTGGGCTCCACTTTGAGCCAATATGTCATGAACCACACACGATTGGAATCTATGTTTCTAAAGAAACATACTCCACATATTCATGCACACAAACCATGGCATACACATGCTCATCGTGCTCACACACATGATGCTATGAATGCTCATGTGTATACTTGTACACATTATGAACGTACGGGCCACCTTGCAAGATTTTGTTATGATAGAATAAATATTTCAAATTTTGCAAATATGTTTGTTTGGGTTAGGAAAGGTGCTATCCCATGGACCCAAGAAAGTGTGGGAACCAAAATTCACCCCTACTGTACTTGATGTAGGTGTGGGCTCTCACTTGACGTGAGAGGGTTTTGGTGCCTTGATGGTGGATGTGTTTGAGCTTGATGGACACTACATTGGATGATCACCTTCAAGGATGTTTGGTGGAAGGAGCACCAAGGTTTGGAGATCTATAGATTAGCCCTATTGGTTTTGATAACTATCTCTAACTTCTTATTTTATTTACATGCTCTTAATGATTGACTTTTAGCATGTTTTGATTTTTCAAGTTCATTATGTTAAATGCAATGTCAATTAGACCTGAGTATACATAAATAGTATTTGAGTTACACCCATGTTTATATGGACTATTATTATTGTGTTCTCACTATAGTTTAGTTATTGTGTATATCCTAACTCTAAAGTATGTGCATTTACCCTAATGATCATGTTTGTTTATGATTTTACACTTCATGTTTTTGATTACTTGTTTAGATTTTGTTAAAACTTGTGTTTATACTCGTACAACTAGTGAGTCACATTTGATTTTATGTGTTTGTATTTCATTGCTCACTTGTACCCATTAGATGTACTTGTATAACCTTGCTTTGATGATTCTTGCATCTTAACATGTATTTCCGATTTTTGTACATATTTTCATAAAAATGTGTGTTAATTTAGTCCAAAACTTTAGATATACATGTATATCCTAAAGTCACTTGCTTTTCATGAAATATTCTATTGTAAACTCATTTATTATGGACTCATTTATATTTGGGATATATATGTATACTCTAGTTTAGACAAAACAACATATGCCTTGAAGTTTGTTTTGTTTTGATGTAAATTGAATTTTTATGATGTTCATGTTTATAAAGGAATTTCATATGATCTTCATTGCCTATCTCCATGATCATGCTTAGTACATAATTTGTGCGCTCACATTTCATTTGTTTACTCATATACTTGTTTTATGAGCACATTTTTTTTTTTAGCCTTTTAGATCTTGAGTGACAATTTTTGTGTACTTAGAAATCCTTCATGGGAAATATGATTTGATTTCATGTCTTGAAGGATCTTTAATTAGTTTTTTAAATCTTATTTTAAACTAGTTTCTTGATTCTTAAATTAGTTGAGTTTTCAAATATGTTAAATTATTTTCAAACTCTTATTTTGAAAACCCCTACCAACCTAATGGCGGTTGGATGAGCGATCATGCCTTGTATACCCTTATTGAATATCTTTAAACTTGTGCATGAATAGGGTGGTAGGTATGAGTTATACACATAATCTTCATGATATTTCATATGTTTGAATACTCATATTTGTTTTCTATATATGTATGCTTTAAATTTTAATTGATATTTTATTTAATTGATATACCGCAAGTTTTTCTTCCTATCTTTTCAACTGTTTTGCAGCAAGTTTAAAAGAAGTTTTTGAGCCTAAAATCTTTATCTTTTATTGTTTTAAAAGTGTTGGAAAAATCAAACAAAAGGGAGTCCTTGGAAAATTAGTTTTGATCTTTATTTACATATCTATCTTGTGTTTTTTTCAAGTATTTTTCTTTGTTATTTTCTTTTCTAAACAGTTTATTTTTCTCACACTTGAGCTATCATCTCTAATCCTATCTATAGGATCTTGTTTTTGTGAAGAATATTGTTTGTGGTCTATTGTGATCACCAAGTGTTATTTGTGATCATTAGATCACCAAGATTGTAATCTTTTTTTTGCTTTGGCTTTGTGTCTATCTCTCTTGTGTAGAGGTGATTGTGTTTGAGAGAGGAGTAGTGTACTCTAAGTGTAGAATTATAATTCCTCAGTGGAGGTCCCTTTGTGGAAGGTCCTGTGTAGACATAGTGGAAATCCTTCTATGTGAAGTTGTGGAAGGTCATGTGCAGACATAGTGGAAATCCTTATGTGTGAAGGCGGGGACCTAGAGCAGTGGCTCGAACCTCGAAACATATCTTGTTGTTTGCATTTGATCATCTATCTCTCAACTCTATCTCTCTTATATCTTGCATTACTTTATATTGCTTATATTCATATGCTAGATATAGCTTGTGTATGCCCACACTTGTGTTGAACCAAGAGAGCTTCATATAACACCTCAACTCTTAATTTAGAGGACTCTCGAGGAGTAGTTCTAGAGCCCTTCATGGGAAATTCAGGCTCACTCTTGGTTACACATAGTGTGTTCCTATTGAGTTTTAAATATCGCATCATTTGACCTAGATTAGCTAGTACACCTATTCACCGTGTGTAGGTGTATTTTAGAAGCTCTCTAGTTTAGCCTCCAAGTATTGAGATTTAATTACCCGAAATTGGGTTTAATTAGGCTCTTACTATAACTTTACCCTTGAACTCTTGATTATCTGCAAAATAGACCAAAACACAATTTAGAAGCGATGTTTTATTCATAAACTGGTAGGAAAATGTGATATAAAGATGCAGAATCGTAGACTAATCACACCCCCACACTTATCTTTTACTCATCCCGAGCAAAATAAGAAAAGAAAAAACTAAACTAAGAATGTTATTACACCACTTTCGCAGGTGATGCGATTGCACTAAGCGTGTGCAATAACCCATTAAACCTTTAGGTTTCTCTTAGAGGAGGAGTTTTATCTCCTAAAGGTTTTCAGTGGATTGCATCCACAAAATCCATAAAGAAAGAAAACAAAAGTTAGTGTTTTGAAAGCACATTTTGAAATAGAGAAAAGTTTTTGAAATATTTTTGCAAAAATTTAAGCGATCTAAGGTCATAAGTCTACCAAAAATTATTCTTTCTTAAACTTAGTCTATATGCAAGATCTTGCTTTCAATTAAGGGAAGAATTCAAAATTGGATTGAATATTTTATCCTTCATAAAACCTAAATAATATGCACTTTGTGACAGTAAAAATTTCTGGGACTTCAACTCTAACCATCAAGCCATATATATATATATATATATATATATATATATATATATTTCTTTCTTTTTCTTCCCTTAGTTTCCTTAGGCTTTCTAGTTTACCCGAGTAGTAAGCCTTTAACTGATGACTCTCAAATCAAATGGTCTTAGGGCACCAGATGAGAAAACATCCCTTGAGTTTAAGGACTCGAGTAAACAAGGCCACAAAACTAAATCAGATTATTTGTTTCTTATGACCACTGTTAGACGTGAATAATCATGTTTCTTCAGGTATAGTTATTCAGCTTAATAAGTGATTTTTTTCTTCATATATACCATATATATTTTTTATTTTTATTTTTTATTTTATGGCATTTTAGGTCTTTGTTTCCTTCTCAAAAATTGTGTAAGTATGAAGTGCATACTATCCAAGATAAAAATTCAAGATAAAATTATCTTTTCAATCTCTCTTAATTAACTTATAATCTTAAATAAGATCCATTATTTCGACTAGGTTTAAGATGTCATAATTAAGGCTTCCTTAATTTCTAAGATCATCTTAATTTTCTTAAAAATAGATTAAAACTTTGTCTTTTATTTCAAAAAAATTTTAAAGAAAGGGAAAATTTCTATACAAAAAGAAAAATTCTAAGAATATCTACCAGGGACCTGCGTCCCTGGTATTGCCGCGAAAATGTGGCAATTGCCACGTTAACGCTGCAACATTGTGGGCCCACGTGTCGATCTTCGACGCGTGGCTTCATCTCGTCATCTAGAGCTTGGCTTTGCCTATAAATACTGCATTGTTGGACCTAAGATGAGGTTGAACAGTGAGAATTAGGGTTTCACTCCTTAGGATTAGTTTTTGTTTTTCTTCTTTTTTTCTTTTGTATTTTTCTTTATTTTTGTTTTATGGCATTTTAGGTCTTTGTTCCATCCCAAAAATTGTGTAAGTGTGAAGTGCATACTATCTAAGACAAAAAATTCAAGATAAAATTATCTTTCCAATCTCTCTTACTTAACCTATAATCTTAAACAAGATATATTATTTTGACTAGATTTAAGATGTGATAATTAAGGCTTCCTTAATTTTTAAGATTATCTTCATTTTCTTAAAATTAGATCAAAATTTTGTCTCTTGTTCAAAAAGTTTTTAAAGAAAAGGAAAAATTCCTATACAAAAAGGAAAATTTTAAGAATATTCTAAAAGAAGTGAAAAGAAAGAAAATCTAAAAATTCTATGTCAGTAGACCCTCCCCTATACTTATCTCATGCATTGTCCTCAATGTATCGTGAATGTATGTATGCATGAAAATATAGAGGGAAGGAAAAATCACCTCAAGGTAGTGGTTTCGGTGGAGGTCAGATTGGTCCACAAAATGCGGCCCAAGCCAAATTGTGTGGAGTTCGCAAGGACCACCAATAACCTTTCTAATATAACCCATTATAATGATGTGAACGTGGATGGTTTTTATTAGGAACCTTACCCTATCTAATTTTCAAATTTCCAAATAATTCAGAGTCATTATTATCAACACCTTTGTCACAAAATGGAGTGTGAAAGATGGAATGATAGATTTGGACTCAGGAAGTATGAGAACTAATACCAACTCTGAAATTTGACTTAAATCAAGTAAAGGTTATAGAGTCAAATATTTGTTCAGAAAGTGGGTCCAAATTAAGAAGTTGAAACTCTAGTCCATATTCATTTCCCATAATTGAATGTGACTTTCTAAGATTGATGATTCAAGTTCAAGAATGACAGGTATGAGAATCAAAACTGACTCTAAATTGCTGCTCAAATTGGGTAGCTAAGTAGGAGTCAATATTAATTCAGAGATTTGAACTGGATCACAAATTTGAGGATCGAAGTCACATTCTTATTAGAGTTCAATTTCTTTGAAAGGAAAACTTGCCATTTGTCGATGTGACTCTCAGAAGTTATGTATTGGTCAAGTTCCAGATGCGAATCTTGAAAGATGGGTAATTCAATTTCATGATGTATGGGCATAGGAATCAAAGCTGACTTGGGAAAACGTTTGAAGTGAGGTAAAGATACCAGAGTCAATATTGAATTAAGAAGTGGAATTGAATTATCAATTTGATGTTCAAGATCACATTCATGCTCAAGTTCAATTTCGGAAAATGGATAACTTGCCAAAATGTCAATATGGTTCTCAAAATTTTGATATTGGTCAAGTTCAAATGGGTGTGATGAAATTGAATCTTGGATTCCAAAACAATATGATTTCTGGTCTTAATCGATAGAGTTAGATGTCCGGATTGGCCAAAGGTTGATAAGAAAGAGTTTTTTCATTTCTATAAATGTTGACCAATTGACTCAGTTGTGTTTCTAACCTATCAATAGACTGGGTAAAAGATTTTTAAAATTGTTGTGAGTCTCATGCAAGATTTCTATACTATTTTCTTGCTTAGATTTTTCTTTAAATGGTTGTTCTAGAAAGGAAGTGTAGGAATCCTGTTTTGAAAAAATTATGAAGATTGTGAGTTCAACAAGTTTTGAGATTGTTGCTCGGACTCATGCAAGAGTTCTATATTTGTGTTCAAGACTGATGGTTGGTCATTTTGAAGAAGTGGAGTCGAGCATGAATCTTGAAAATATTGTGGAATTGAGGAGGCCAATATTTCTTGAAATTTTCGTTCGGCCTCCTGCATGGCTTTTACACTCTTTTCTAACCTAGAATTTTCTTCTATGGGTTATTCTAGAAAAAGAGTATAAGAAGCAAAATTGGGGAATGAATATTGTGAAAATTGTGAAAATTATTAAAATTGTGGACAAGATAGTTGAAAATTAGACTCGGGGGAAGTAAACCCCATGACTCAGTGAAGAGTGAGAATTATTTTAAAAATTAAGGTCATAAGATTGGGGATATGGGTCACATTGAGTCGAATAAATCCAATCCGGTCTATTCAATTGGTTCATGTTATTTAAAGCCGGGTTGGAGTTATCCGAGTCAAATGAGGTCGGTGTGAAATATGAATTCATATTAGGATTGAAAGTTTGTTGTTGTTCAAATCTATTTCTTAAATAATCACAAACAAAAAACAAGAAGCGAACAAACAAACAAAAAGAAAGCAAAAATCAAAATCAAGTCTATACTAGAGTTAACCTAGACGAAGACGACTCCTAACTGGTCGATTACCCAGATGAGGTTGTTGTATGAATCTGACCATAAGCTAATCAACCAGGTAGGGGCGAGGCTTAACCTCTTAATACCCAACCTTAGACGCCGATTTCACAAGAGTATGGTTCTCACAATTCCACCCTCAGTTAATTTTTTAATAAGTCAGAGATGTCCTATGGGCCAACATATATCAAGTTTTATTAAGGTTTGGGTTGTGTGAGTGGGGAGGTGATTTTTGGGCCACGGGTAATGATTTTCCCACCTTATCTTGTATTAGGTTATGCTTTTAATTCCAAATCGTGCAAGTGTGCAACATAGGCAAAAATAACACACAAAGCGAGTAAATTACCCACGTGTTTGTCCTATGCTATATGCAATGTCATGTGTACACCTCAGTTTAGATCACAACAATAGAACAAAATATAGTATATTAGAAAGAAATTTGACACGTGCCTAAATGCAAATGTCTAAACTATTTAAAAGCATCCAAATACCGTATTTTAGTTCTTAGTTTATTGTAGTGTTCAAGTAATCAAAGCAGATAATTAGCAAAACAATAAAATAACATATGCAACTTGCAAGATCCCTGCAAACGATGAAGTTCAGAGGCCACAAAATTGCTGCGTTTCCATGGCTTCTTTGACCTTGGGTTTGGTTCTTGTGTGTGAGCCACACACACATACAATAAGAGGGTCAATCACGCATTGACACGTGTATTGATCTTCTTATAATATGTTATGTGTGTGGGCCTCACACACATATTATAAGAAATTATAAGAATTCTAATTCACGTGTCAACACGTGATTGGCTCTCTTATTGTATGTGTATGTGGCTCACACACATGAACTGAACCCCTTTGACCTTTGCGAGTTAAAACTAATGAAGCATGGTCCCTGCTTTCTAAAACAGGGAGATGCAAGCAAGGGTATACTTCTGCAATGCTAAGTTTTTATACAAATTGACCTGCATACTAAAACAGAAAAGAAAATGTTAACAATGTGAAATCAAAATCATTCCCGTCCCCGGCAGGGTAAAACTAGCACTTGAATACGTGTGTTTTTGTGAAATTAGTGTAAAAGTATGTGTGCTAATATTCCCTCGGTACTTCTGTTATATCATTGGCTCAATGGGTCGAATTCACAAGGACGGGAGGCGATAAAAGTATTAATGGTCTGTTCACATGTTATGTTAACAAGTTCTTCTTTGTTAAAGAAAGAGAAAGAGAAAAAGAAAAGAAAACAAGAAGTGATAGGTGAGAAGGCGATGAAATTGGTGAAGCAAAAAGAATTTGTTTTGGTGAAAAATAGAAAATAGAAGTGATGGTGAAACACGAAAAGAAATAATATAGAAGGTGAAAGGAAAAATTTATGAAATGATTTAGAAAGTGGACTTGAAAATTGGGTTTAAAAATAAAATAGAAAAGAAGATGAAACTAGTGATGAAGGAAAAAAAAATGAAAATAAAGGTGAACTAAGAAGGTGGTGAAAACAACGATAGCAAAATGATAAAAGATTTTGAAAATAGTTTTTTTAAATAATGTAAGAAAAAGGGACGGAAAACAATGAAAGAAAACTCATGGCTACTAACTACTAATTGCTTCACTGGCCATGCTAACCTCTTAGTGATAGTTGCCTCACATGGATCCTTGGCCATCACTAATCTTTGGCTTTAAGAGACGATACAAAGCATGGCTCATAAGATTGTTCTTTCACATTCAAACACATCCATTCCACATACCAAGTTGTAAGCGACTATTAGATCATCAAAACCAAGTAGAGATGATCATAAAATAAAAAAGACATTGCAAGTTATCTTGTTAGTGGTTTGATGTTAGCATGTTAGAATTTAGAATATTAGAATCCATCATCATGAGCAATCAATGGCTCTTGCAAGAGCAAGGCCTTATAGATGCTATTAGATTCATGTGGATTATCAAGTAAGTGGTTAGTTAGTTAGTGGTTAGTGGTTAGTAGTTAGATTGCCATGAAAAGAAACTAGCTAAGCATCATGTAGAAATGGAGAAGATTACCATAGAGAAGAAAGGAGACACATTTATATAGATTATCACTCTCTAGTACAAGATCCCCCTTTCTTTCCTCTGAATCTATCTCAGGACTAATACATGAACTAAAAAAAAATTGCAAAAGAAAAGAAGAAGAAAACCTAACACTAATCCTAAGTAGAGTAACCATATTCTCGCAATTCCCCTATCTCAGGTTCAACAATGCAGTATTTATAGGCAAAGGCAAGCTCTGGTGACAAGACGAGGCCACGAGTCAAAGATTGACACGCGGGCCCACAAGATTACCACGGAAATGTGGCAATACCAGGAACCCAGATCCCTGGTTTTGGTTCACTGCTTCGTCTAGTCTCGAGAAGCTTCTGTATGGTCTCAGATTTGGGTATTTGGATCCATATTTTCTTCAAATTTGCGCCCAACTTCTGGATCTAATGTATCTGCTAGAAGTTCTCTAGCTTGGCCTTAATTACCTGAAATTTGGTTTAATTAGGCTCTTATTCTGACTTTACCCTTGAACTCTTGATTATCTACAAAATAGACCAAAACACGGTTCAAAAACGATATTTTATTTATAAACCAGTAGGAAAATACGATATGAAGATGCAAAATCATAGATTAATCAGAGACACATCTTTGCAAAAAAATTTTAGTATTTGCACATTCATTTTAAGATGTGACAATCGATCGATTAATAGATAACTGGAACCTCTCTATCTAATTTCCCTCGGAGTATACAGATGATTATTCCCTCCAAAGAGAATCCATTTTAGGAGTACTATTCTCCTATTCCCCAGCAGGATTGTTTTGATCCCTAACAAATTTTTAGGAGCGCTGCCTCCTATTTCCTGATAGAATTCTCTAGCAATATTCTTATGGTTGTAGAGAACGACGAATTCTACCAAAATCCCTTGCCGATTACCATTCATGGAATGGTAGGACCACATAAAACTGTAATCATTTCCCCAATAAGATGAATTACAAACCAAGTCTGCCATGTTAATATTAAACCTCTGATAGGAAAATTTCAAATATATCCATAATCGGGGTGGAACTAGCACTCAAAACGTGTGTTTTGTAAAATCGATGAAAAGCTTGTGTGTGCTAATGTTCCCTCGATACTTCCGTTATAGCATTGGCTCAACGGGTCGAGTCCACAAGGACGGGAGGCGATAGAAGCCTTAACAGTCTCTATTCACGTTGTTTGTTAACAATTCTTCTTTGTTAAAAGAATTAGAAAAAGGAAAGAAAAGAAAATCAAGCTTGTGGAAGTGGTAGGCGGAGATACGATGAAAGCGGCGTGAAAACAAAAGAGAAGTAGTTTAGAAAACAAAATAGAAAAGAAGAAGAAGCTTGTAGTAAAGAAAATGAAAACAAGGGTGAACAAAGAGGATGGTAAAAATAACGATAGAAAAAATGATAAAAGGATTTTGGAAATAATTTTCAAAACAAAGTAAATAAAACTCATGACTACTAACTATTAATTGCTCCACTAACCATGCTAACCTCTTAGTGATAGTTGCCTCACATGGATCCTCGGCCATCACTAATCCTTGGCTTCAAGAGACGATACAGAGCATGGCCCATAAGATTGTTCTTCTACATTTAAACAACACATCCATACCACATAACAAGTTGCAAGTTACTATTAAATCATCAAAACCGGTCAGAGGTGAGCATGAAATAAAAAGACATTGCAAGTTAGCAAGTTAGTGGGTTAGATGTTAGAAATGTTAGAATGTTAGAATCCATCATCATGAGCCATCAATGGCTCTTGTAAGAGTAAGGCCTTGTAGAGGCTATTAGATTCATGTGGATTATCAAGTAAGTGGTTAGATTGTTAGTGGTTAGTAGTTAGATTGCCATGAGAAGAAGAAATTAGCCAAGCATCATGTAGAAGATGGAGAAGATTACAATGGAGAAGAAAGGACGCACCTTTACATAGATTGTTACCATCTATTACATCAATCCCTCTCTATCTCTCTCTGAATCTCTCAGCCCTACTACAAGATCTAAAAATGAAATATAAATACAAAAGAAAAGAAAAGAACACCTACACTATCCTACACTAAAACATAGAAACCCTAGCCTAAAATCAAAAACTCTTCCGTTCTGGACCTCTGCAGGGGTTTATATAGGCGAAATGGGGTTCTAGAAGACGAGATGAGCCTACGCGTCGAAAATCGACGCCTGGGCCCACCAAATTGCCGTGGAATCTCAGCATTTGCCGTGTTTTCGTGGCAAAACTAGGGACTTAGGTCCCTGGTTTTGGCGGGGAACTTCTCCTGGCTTCGATGACTTTCCTAGTATATTCCAATTCTGGTATTTTTTCCCGAATATTCGTCTGACGTGCGCAAAGGTTTAGGTTCAATGCATCTTCTAGATGTTCCCTTACTTGGTCTCTAAGAAATTCGGAATTAATTACCCAAAAATGGGGTTAATTAAGCTCTCATTACTCCTTTGCCCTTAAACTCTTGATTAACCTGCAAGAGAGACCAAAACACGGTTTAGATCGACATTTTATTCATAAATCGATAGGGAATGCGATATAATAATGCATAATTATAGACTGATCACACCCCCTATACTTATCTTTTTCTCGTCCCGAGCAAAACAAGAAAAAGAAAAACTATACTACAAATATTATTACACCACTTTCACAGGTGATGCGATTGCACTGAGCGTGTGCAACAAGCCGTTAAACCTCTAGGTTACCTCTAGAGGAGGAGTGTTGTCTCCTGAGGGTTTTTAGCGGATTGCACCCACAAATCCATAAAGAAAGAAGACAAATGTTAGTATTTTGAAAACACATTTTGAAGGAGAGACAAGTTACAAAATATTTTTGCAAAAATATAAGCGATCTAAGGTCATAAGTGCACCAAAAATTATTCTTCCTTAAACTTAGTCTCTATGCAAGATCTTGTCTTCAATTAAGGTAAGAATTCAAAATTGGATTGAATATTTTATCCTTCATAAAACCTAGATAATATTCACTTTGTGATTGTGAAAATTTCTGGGATTTCAACTCTAACAATCAAGCCATTTATTTTTATATATATACACATTTTTTCTTTTTCTTCTTTTTTTTCTTCCCTTAGTTTTCTTAGGCTTTCTAGTTCACCCATGAAGTGAGCCTATAACCGATGACTCCCAGACCAAACGGTTTTAGGGCACCAGATGAGAAAACATCCCTCGGGTTTAAGGACTCAAGTAAACATGGCCACAAACTAAGGGGGATTATTTGTTTCTTTTGACCACCATTAGGCGTGAATAATCATGCTTCTTGAGGCATACTTATCCAGCTTAATATGTGATTATTTTTCTCGTATATATGTATTTTTTCTTTATAGCAATTTAGGTCTTTGTATCCATCCCAAAAATTGTGTACATGTGAAGTGCATACTATCTAAGGCAAAAAATTCAAGATAAAATTATCTCTCCAATTTATCTTACTTAGCCTATAATTTTAAACAAGATCCATTATTTTGACTAGGTTTAAGATGTCATAATTAAGGCTTTCTTAATTTCTAAGATCATCTTAATTTTCTTAAAAATAGATCAAAACTTTGTCTCTTATTTCAAAAAGTTTTTAAAGAAAGAGAAAATTCTTATACAAAAGGGAAGATTTCTAAAAGTATCCTAAAAGAAGTGTAAAAGAAAGAAAATCTAAAAACTCTACATTAGTAAACCCTCCCCCACACTTATCTCATGCATTGTCCTCAATGCATCGTGATGTATGTATGCATGAAACAAATAGAGAGGGAAGGAAAAATTACCTCAAGGTGGTGGTTCCGGTGGTGGTCTGATTGGTCTACGAAATGCAGCCCAATCCAATGTGCATGGAGTCCAGAGGAACCCACCAGAGACCTCTAGAATACAACCCACTAGAATGATGTATATATTTATGATTTTTATTAAGAATTTAACCCTATCTAATTTCTAAATTTTCAAAATAATTTCAGAGTCAAAATTTTCAAGACCCTTGTCCCAGAATGGAATGATTGATTTGAACTCAGGAAGTACAGGAACTAATACCGACTCAGGAAAAAGACTTGAGTCAAGTAAAGGTTCAGGAGTCGAGATTAGTTCAGGAAGTGGGTCCAAATTAAGAAGTTGAAACGCAAGTCCACATTCATTGCCCCTTGATGGAATGTGACTTTCGAAGATTGGTGATTCAAGTTCAAGAATGATAGGTATGGGAACCAAAACTGACTCTAAAATGTTGTTCAATTTGGGTAACAAAACTGGAGTCAATATTGATTCATGAATTTGAACTGAATCACAAATTTGAGGATCAAAGTCATATTCCTCATTGAGTTAAATTCCATAAAAATGAGAACTTGCCAATTTGTCAATGAGACTTTCAAAAGTATGAAATTGGTCAAGTTCAATATGATGATCATAAAAAATTGGTGATTCAATTTCACAATGAACTGGCACTGGATCTAATACTGACTCGGGAAAAGGCCTGATTCAGGTAAAAACACCTCAGTCAATATTGAATCAGGAAGTGAAATTGAATTACCAAGTTGAAGTTCAGGATCATATTCATGCTCAAGTTCAATTTCAGGAAAAGGATAACTTGTCAAAATGTCAATGGGATTTGAAGTTTGGACAAGTTCAGATGGCTGTGCTGAAATTGAAACTTGGTATCCAAAATGACAAGAGTCCTGGGTCAGATCAATAGAGTTAGGGATAGCTAAATTGGTCACAAATTGATAAGATAGAGTTTTTTCATTCTTATAAATGCTAACCAATTAACCCAATTGTGTTTCCAACCTATTGATAGACTCGGCAGAAGATTTTTGAAATTTTAGCGCGGACTCTTACAAGACTTCTATACTCTTTTCTAGATGTGATATATCTTCAAGTGGTTGTTCTAAAAAAGGAGTGTAGGAATCTTGATTTTCAAAACAACAAGAGTCACGGGTCAAATTGATAGAGTTAGAGATATTTGGATTGGTCAAAGGTTGATAAGAGAGAGTTTCCTCATTCCTATAAATATTGACCAATTGACTTAATTGTGTTTCCAACCTATCAATAGAATGAGAAGATTTTTGAAATTGTAATGCCGACTCCTGCAAGATTTCTATACTCTTGTCTAGACTTGATTTTTCTTTAAGTGGATGCTCTAGAATGGGAGTATAAGAATCTTGATTTTAGAAATTTTCTAAAGAATGTGAGTCCAAAATGTTTGGAGATTAAAGTTTGGACTCACACAAGAGTTCTTTACTCGTTTTCAAGGCAGATGGTTGTTCATTATGAGGAGGTGGAACTGAGTAAGACTCTTGAAAATATTGTGAAATTGGAGAGCCCAACATTTTCCGACGTTGTCGCTCGGCCTCTTATAGATTGGCTTCTATATTCTTTTCTAACTCAGATTTTTCTTCAATGGGAGGTCCAGAAAAAGGAGTATAGGAAGCGAAATCGGGGAATGAATATTGTGTAAATTGTGGACAAGGTGGACATAGTGGACAAGGAGGTTGAAAATTTAACTCGGGGGAGGTGAATCCCCATTGACTCTGTGAAGAGTTGAAATTATTTTGAAAATTATAGTCATAAGATTGTGGGTATGGGTTGTATTGATTCGGATAAGTTCAACCCGGTGTATTTGGTTGGTTCATATTGTGAAAAATCGGGTTGGAATTATCCGAAACAAATGGGGTCGGTGTGAAATATGAATTCATATTAGGATTGAAAGAATTGTTATTGTTGAATTCTATTTCACAAACAATCACAAACAAAAAAGAAAAATCAAATAACAAACAAAAAGAAAAAAAATCAAAACCAAGCCTATAGTAGGGTTGACCTAGACCTAGACGACTCCTAACTGGTTGATTACTAGGGGGAGGTTGTTGCTTGAATCCGACCACAAGCTAATCTGTCAGGTAGGGGTAAAATACGGTGGGAGGTATCCGTGCGTAAGCAACGGGCCTTAATTACGCAAACCACGGTATCTTCGAGGCGTAACCTCTTAATCCCCAACCTTAGACACCGATTTCACAGGAGTAAGATTCAAAACAAGTTCCACCCTCGGTCAATCTCTTAATGAGTCTGAGATATCCCTAGGGGCCAACGTCTATCAATTTTTATTAGGGCTTGGGCTGTGTGAGTGGGAAGATAATTTTTAGGCTAAGGAAGGGTGATGAAATCCCACCTTATCTTGTATTGGGTTATGCCCTTAAATTCAATTCGTGCAAGTGTGCAATATAGATAAGAATATAACACAAAGCGATAAATCACCCACGTGTTTATCCTATGCTATATGCGATGTCATATGTACACCTCAGTACAGATCACAACAACAGAATAAAATACAGTATATTAGAATTGAAATTGACACGTGCCTAAATGCAAATGTCTAAACCGTTTTAAAAATGTCCAAATACCGTATTTTAGTTCTTTAGTTTATTGTAGTGTGTAGGCAATCAAAGCAGGAAAGTAATAGTACAGATCCACTAGCTATTACAATGAACACATCCCAGGACAACAAGATACACAATGATTACAAAATAGCCGCGTTGGCGCGGCAAATGTCGCGTTTGCGCGGCTTTTCTTTAGAAGCTGGGTCCCTGCTTTAAAGAGCAGGGAGCTATAATTCTAATGTTTGTTCTGCAATGTTAAGCTCCTGTAAAGATTATCATGCACATCAAAACCGAGAAGAAAATGTTAACAAAAACGTGAAATCAAAACCATTCCCGTTCCCCAGCAACGGCGCCAAAAATTTGATCGGGGCAGAACTAGCACTCAAAAAACGGGTATTTTGTAAAATCGATGAAAAGCTTGTGTGTGCTAATGTTCCCTCGATATTTCCGTTATAGCATTGGGTCAACGGGTCAAATCCACGGGGATGGGAGGCGATAGAAGCATTAATAGTCTCTATTCACGTCGTTTGTTAACAATTCTTCTTTGTTAAAAGAATTAGAAAAAGGAAAGAAAAGAAAATCAAGCTTGTGGAAGTGGTAGGCAGAGATGCGATGAAAGCGGCGTGAAAACAAAAGAGAAGTAGTTTGGAAAACAAAATAGAAAAGAAGAAGAAGCTTGTAAAAAGAAAACGAAAACAAGGGTGAACAAAGAGGATGGTAAAAACAACGATAGAAAAAATGATAAAAGGATTTTGGAAATAATTTTCAAAACAAAGTAAAATAAAACTCATAACTACTAACTACTAATTGCTCCAATAACCATGCTAACATCTTAGTGATAGTTGCCTCACATGGATCCTCAGCCATCACTAATCCTTGGCTTCAAGAGACGATACAGAGCATGGCCCATAAGATTGTTCTTCTACATTTAAACAACACATCCATACCACATAACAAGTTGCAAGTTACTATTAAATCATCAAAACCGGTCAGAGGTGAGCATGAAATAAAGAAGACATTGCAAGTTAGCAAGTTAGTGGGTTAGATGTTAGAAATGTTAGAATGTTAGAATCCATCATGAGCCATCAATGGCTCTTGTAAGAGTAAGGCCTTGTAGAGGCTATTAGATTCATGTGGATTATCAAGTAAGTGATTAGATGGTTAGTGGTTAGTAGTTAGATTGCCATGAGAAGAAGAAATTAGCCAAGCATCATGTAGAAGATGGAAAAGATTACAATGGAGAAGAAAGGACGCACCTTTACATAGATTGTCACCATCTATTACATCAATCCCTCTCTATCTCTCTCTGAATCTCTCAGCCCTACTACAAGATCTAAAAACGAAATACAAATATAAAAGAAAAGAAAAGAAGAACACCTACACTATCCTACACTAAAACATAGAAACCCTAGCCTAAAATCAAAAACACTTCCATTCTGGACCTCTGCAGGGTTTTATATAGGCGAAATGGGGTTCTAGAAGACGAGACGAGCCCACGCGTCGAAAATCGACGCGTGGGCCCACCAAATTGCCACGGAATCTCAGCATTTACTGTGTTTTCGCGGCAAAACCAGGGACTTAGGTCCCTGGTTTTGGCGAGGAACTTCTCCTTGCTTTGAGGACTTTCCTAGTATATTCCAATTCTAGTATTTTCGCCCGAATATTCGTCTGACGTGCGCAAAGGTCTAAGTTCAATGCATCTTCTAGATGTTCCCTTGCTTGGCCTCCAAGAAATCCGGAATTAATTACCAAAAATGGGGTTAATTAAGCTCTTATTACTCATTTGCCATAAAACTCTTGATTAACCTGCAAGAGAGACCAAAACACGGTTTAGTGATTAGTCTACAAATTCTGCATTATTATATCGCATTTTCCCACCAGTTTATGAATAAATAGTCGGTCTAATACGTGTTTTGGTCTTTATTGCAGGTACAACCAAAGTTCAAGGGCAAAGATGGAATAAGAGCCTAATTAGACCCAATTAAGGGTAATTAAATCCGCATTACTTGGAGGCCAAGCAAGGGATTATCTAGAAGATTCATTGAACCTAGCCTCTTGCGCACATCAGACGAATCTGCGGTCAAAATTACCCGAAATTGGATATATTTGGAAGCAGCTAGAAGCCAGACGAAGCCCCTGACGAAATCTAGTGAGCTAACCCTCTGGAATTGCCGCAAATTTGCGGCAAATCTTGAGAATTTGCGGCAATCCTAGGGAGCCACGCGTCGATTTTCGACGCGTGGCCCCGTCTTGTCTTCTGGAGTCTTCTTCTGCCTATAAATACCCCTGCCTCTGGCCAAAACGGAAGCAATCTTCGTTTTTAGGAGTAGGTCCAGATTTTAGTGTAGGTGAGTGTTCTTCATTTCTTTTATTTTCTTTTCTTTGTTTTTAGATCATTGTAGTAGGGCTGTGTGATTCATAGAGAGAGAGATTGAGAGGGATTGATGTAATAGAGAGTGACACTCTATATAAAGGTGCCTCCTTTCTCCTCCATTGTAATCTCCTTCTCCTTCTAACATGATTTCTTGCTAACTTTTTCTTCTCATGGCAATCTAACTACTAACCACTAACCATCTAACCACTTACTTGATAATCCACATGAATCGGGTTGCCTCTACAAGGCCTTGTTCTTGCAAGAGCCATTGATGGCCAAAGATGATGGATTCTAACAATCTAACTTGCTAACTTGCTAACTTGCTAACCAAGCTAACTCTCTTTTATTTTCATGCTCTTTTATTTCATGCTTGTAGTGTAATGAGTGATGCTTGTAATTGCTTGTTCTTGTTGCAATGTTTTGATTGTTATGAACCATCCATGAGCCATGCTTTGTATTGCTTCTTGAAGATAAGGATTGTGATGGCCGAGGATCAAAATGTGAGGCAACTATCTCGAAGAGGTTAGCATGGTTAGTGGAGTACTTAGTAGTTAGTAGCCATGAGTTTTCTTTTACCTTTGTTTTAGAAATCATTTTCAAGTTCCTCTTCTTATTTTCTTATCGACGTTTTCATCGCTCTCCTCACCTACCACATTCTGGATTTCCTTTTCTTTTCTTTTTCATTCTTTTTCATTCTTTTAACAAAGAAGAATTGTTAACATAAACGGGAATAGAAACTGTTAATGCTTCTATCGCCTCCCTTCCCTGTGGATTCGACCCGTTAAGCCAATGCTATAACGGTAGTATCGAGGGTATACTAAGCACATTCGAGCTTTTCATTGATTTCATATAATACCCATTTTGAGTGCTAGTTTCCCCATCGATCAAATTTTTGGCGCCGTTGCCGGGGAAGGGAATGGTTTTGATGTCACGTTTTTGTTAACATTTGTCTTCTCTGTTTTGGTGTGCAGGGCAATATTTTCAGGTACTTAACATTGCAGTACATAAACTAGCTTTGCATCCCCCTGCTGTTGAAAGCAGGGCCCCAGATTCAAAAGAAAAGCCGCGGAACCGCGACTTTTGCCGCAAAACCGCGGCAATTTTGTGAACGTTGTAATTGTTGTTGTTCTGGGATGTGTATCTTGTAATAGCTAGTTGATTTCTGCTGCTATCTTTCTTGCTTTGATTGCCTACACATCACAAAAAAATAAAAGAACTAAAATACGGTATTTGGACGCTTTTAAAATGGTATAGACATTTGCATTTAGGCACGTGTCAATTCAATTCCAATATACTGTATTTTGTTCTATTGTTGTGATTTGGATGGAGATGTACATATGGCATTGCATATAGCATAGGACAAACACGTGGGTGATTTATCGCTTTGTGTTATCTTCTTGTCTATATTGCACACTTGCACAAATTGAATTTAAGGGCAAAACCTAAACAAGATAAGGTGGGATTTCATACCCCTTCCTTAGCCCAAAAATCATCTCCCCACTTACACAACCCAAGCCCTAATAAAATTTGAATAGACGTTGGCCCCTAGGGACATTTCATCTAGGTCTAGGTTAACCCTCCTCTTGGCTTGGTTTTGATTTTTTTCTTTTCTTTTTGTTTGTTGTTTGATTCTTTCTTTTTTGTCATTTTTTGTGTGAAATGGCATTCAACAATAACAATTCTTTCAATCCAAACATGAATCCTTATTTCACATCAACTCCATTGTATTCGGATAATTCCAACCCGGCGTTTTACAATATGCACCAACCACATACACCGGGTTGGCCTTATCCGAATCAATACAACCCATACCCACATTCTAATAACTATAATTTCCAAAATAATTTCAACTCGTCACAGAGTAATTGGGGATTCAAGTCCCCCGAGTTTAATTATCAACCTCCTTGTCCCCCATGTCCACCTTGTCCATCATATTCACATTATCCACAATATTCATTCCCCGATTCCGCTTCATATACTCCTTTTTCTGGACCTCCCATTGAAGAAAAATATGAGTTACAAAGGAGTATAGAAGCTAATCTACAAGAGGCCGAGCAACAAATTCAGAAAATGAGGGCCTCTCCAATTCCACAACATTTTCAAGATTCATACTCATTTCCACCAGTCCAAAATAGAAGACCATCAATTTTGGAAATGAGTATGCGTGAGTCTAAACAAAAATCACAAAATCTGATGGACTCACAATTTTGCCACCAATTCCAAAACAACTCTTCATCTTTTTAACAAAATGATGAACCAATGAATTGTAAAAAGATGCTTGAAATCATGACTCAGGCTCAAAATGCTCGTAACTGTGACATAGATATGATGATCCAAACTCTTCATTCTCATCCTATTTCTAATGTCCCTACCCATTCTGTCCTAGCCAAAGAGTCATGTTGTTTTGGAAATCAAGATTCAATTTCAGCACACCCACCTGAACTTGTCCAAACTTCAAATGTTAAAGATCTCATTGACATTTTGGCAAGTTATCCATTTTTTGAAATTGAACTTGAACATGAATATGATCATGAACCTCAAATTAGTGATTCAATTCTACTTCCTGATTCAATTATGACTCCAGTATCTTTACCTGATTTCACTCCTTTTCCCGAGTCAGTATTGGATCCAGTGCCTATCCATTGTAAAATTGAATCACCAATCTCTTATGATGATCATATTGAACTTGACCAATTTCATACTTTTGAAAGTCCATTTGATAAATTGGTAAGTTCTCATTTTTGTGGAATTGAACTCAATGAGGAATGTGACTTTGATTCTCCAATTTGTGATCTTGTTCAAATTCCTGAATCACTATTGACTCCTGTTTTGTTACCCAATTTGAGCAACATTTTAGAGTCAGTTTTGATTCCCATACCTGTCATTCCTGAACTTGAATCACCAATCTTAGATAGTCACATTTCATCATGGGAAAATGAATGTGGACTTGAGCTTCATCTTCTTGATTTGGACCCACTTCCTGAACCGATCTCGACTCCCGAACCTTTACTTGACTTGAGTCATTTCTCTGAGTCGGTATTAGTTCCCATATTTCCTGAGTCCAAATCAATCATTCCATTCTGGGACAAAGGCTTTGAAAAATTTGACTCCGAAATTATTTTGAAAATTTGGAACTTTGATGGGGTAAAATTTTTAATAAAAATCATAAATGCATATATCTTTCTAGTGGGTTGTATCATGGAGGTTTCTGGTGGGTTCCTTCGGACTCCACGCAATAATGATTGGGCCGCCTTTCGTGGACCAATCCGACCACCACCGGAACCACCACCTTAAGGTAATTTTTCCTTCCCTCTCTATTTTGTTTCATGCATACATATATCATGATGCATTGAGGAAAATGCATGAAATAAGTGTGGGGGAGGGTTTACTAACATAGAGTTTTTAGATCTTCTTTCTTTTACACTTCTTTTAGAAAAAATAAAAAATAAAAAAATAAAAAATAAAAAAAACTTTTTGAAATAAGAGACAAAGTTTTGATCTATTTTTAAGAAAATTAAGATGTATCTTAGAAATTAAGAAAGCCTTAATTATGACATCTTAAACCTAGTTGAAATAATAGATCTTGTTTGAAATTATAGGCTAAGTAAGAAAAATTGGGGAGATATTCTTATCTTGAATTTTTTGCCTTAGATAAGTATGCACTTCACACTTACACATTTTTGGGATGGAAACAAAGACCAAAAAGGCCATAAAAAAAAAAGAAAAAAAGAAAAAGAAAAAAAAGAAAAAGAAAAAAAATATATATATATATGTGAATAAAGCATCACTTATTAAGCTGGATAACTATGCCTCAAGAAGCATGATTATTCACGCCTAACGGTGGTAAAAAAATAATAATCCCCTTTAGTTTCGTGGCCTTTTTCACTCGAGACCTTAAACCCGAGGGATGTTTTCTCATCTGGTGCCCTAAGACCGTCTGGTTTGGGAGACATCGGTTATAGGCTCGTTACAAGGGTGAACTAGAAAGCCTAAACTAAGGGAAGAATAAAAAAAAAAGGAAATATAAATATATATAAATAAATGGCTTTATGGTTAGAGTTGAAATCCCAGAAATCTTCACTGTCACGGTGTGCATACTATCTAGGTTTTATGAAAGATAAAATATTCAATCCAATTTTGAATTCTTACCTTAATTGAAGACAAGATCTTGCATAGAGACTAAGTTTAAGGGAGAATGATTATAGGTGGACTTATGACCTAAGATCACTTATATTTTTGCAAAAATAGTTCGTAAACTTGTCTCTCTTTCAAAATGCGTTTTCAAAATACTAACATTTGTCTTCTTTCTTTATGGATTTTGTGGGTGTAATCCGCTGAAAACCCTCAGGAGACAACACTCCTCCTCTAGGGTAACCTAGAGGTTTAACGGCTTGTTGCACACGCTCAGTGCAATCGCGTCACCTGCGAAAGTGGTGTAATAAAATTTGTAGTATAGTTTTTCTTTTCTTTGTTTTGCTCGGGACGAGCAAAAGAATAAGTGTGGGGGTGTGATTAGTCTACAAATTTTGCATTATTATATCGCATTTTCCCACCAGTTTATGAATAAATAGTCGGTCTAATACGTGTTTTGGTCTTTATTGCAGGTACAACCAAAGTTCAAGGGCAAAGATGGAATAAGAGCCTAATTAGACCCAATTAAGGGTAATTAAATCCGCATTACTTGGAGGCCAAGCAAGGGATTATCTAGAAGATTCATTGAACCTAGCCTCTTGCGCACATCAGACGAATCTGCGGTCGAAATTACCCGAAATTGGATATATTTGGAAGCAGCTAGAAGCCAGACGAAGCCCCTGACGAAATCTAGTGAGCTAACCCTCTGGAATTGCCGCAAATTTGCGGCAAATCTTGAGAATTTGCGGCAATCCTAGGGAGCCACGCGTCGATTTTCGACGCGTGCCCCGTCTTGTCTTCTGGAGTCTTCTTCTGCCTATAAATACCCCTGCCTCTGGCCAAAACGGAAGCAATCTTCGTTTTTAGGAGTAGGTCCAGATTTTAGTGTAGGTGAGTGTTCTTCATTTCTTTTATTTTCTTTTCTTTGTTTTTAGATCATTGTAGTAGGGCTGTGTGATTCATAGAGAGAGAGATTGAGAGGGATTGATGTAATAGAGAGTGACACTCTATGTAAAGGTGCCTCCTTTCTCCTCCATTGTAATCTCCTTCTCCTTCTAACATGATTTCTTGCTAAATTTTTCTTCTCATGGCAATCTAACTACTAACCACTAACCATCTAACCACTTACTTGATAATCCACATGAATCGGGTTGCCTCTACAAGGCCTTGTTCTTGCAAGAGCCATTGATGGTCAAAGATGATGGATTCTAACAATCTAACTTGCTAACTTGCTAACTTGCTAACCAAGCTAACTCTCTTTTATTTTCATGCTCTTTTATTTCATGCTTGTAGTGTAATGAGTGATGCTTGTAATTGCTTGTTCTTGTTGCAATGTTTTGATTGTTATGAACCATCCATGAGCCATGCTTTGTATTGCTTCTTGAAGATAAGGATTGTGATGGCCGAGGATCAAAATGTGAGGCAACTATCTCGAAGAGGTTAGCATGGTTAGTGGAGTACTTAGTAGTTAGTAGCCATGAGTTTTCTTTTACCTTTGTTTTAGAAATCGTTTTCAAGTTCCTCTTCTTATTTTCTTATCGACGTTTTCATCGCTCTCCTCACCTACCACATTCTGGATTTCCTTTTCTTTTCTTTTTCATTCTTTTTCATTCTTTTAACAAAGAAGAATTGTTAACATAAACGGGAATAGAAACTGTTAATGCTTCTATCGCCTCCCTTCCCTGTGGATTCGACCCGTTAAGCCAATGCTATAACGGTAGTATCGAGGGTATACTAAGCACATTCGAGCTTTTCATTGATTTCATATAATACCCATTTTGAGTGCTAGTTTCCCCATCGATCATTTAGACCGACATTTTATTCATAAATCAGTAGGGAATGTGATATAATAATGCATAATTGTAAACTAATCAATCCACATCGGATCAGAACTCCACCTTGTTTGGTGGGGGAAATTGAAGATCGAGGAGTAACTTCTTTCTTTGATTGTAAAGAAAATTATAGCGGATCAATAATCCTCTTACAAGAGAGGGGAGATATTTCAAGCTTAAATCTCCCCTTTGTTTAAAGCAGGGTTCTTGATGTGACGATGGAAAGTGAATCTTATTTTTCATTGACCGGGTGAACGTCAGGACCTCTTGAGAATCCTCTCTTTTGATAGTAGACGAAGTAACACAGCTTCTGTCCACCATGGATTTCAAAGAGATTGTAGGCAAAAACGAACTTGTACGCAGTAAGTTGTTCGAAGAGTAGAACTCTCTCTTTCTTTTCAGCTGGAAGTCTTGGTTCTTTTATGGCTTACAACCGAAGTTCTTCTTACCAAGAATTTTTTGACCCCTCTTTCATAGTAAACTAGGCTATTTATAGAGGTTTCAGGGGGTAAACGTGTCTACTAAAAATACTTCATAATGGGGGTTAACTCCCTCATTACGTGGGCAGTAATTGACCTAGTAATGAGGGCAGTTATAACCGAGACGCAGGTTTTTGAGCCTTGCGTCTTGCCATTAAAGTGAAGCTTGAGAAATGCGAGCTTCTAATTCTGCGTCAAGCTTCACGTGAGATGCGGGCTTTAGACTCCGCATCTTGCTACTGCAATAATGCTGAGACGCGGCTTTCAACCCTCACATTTTGGTCCTTACAGTGATGTTGAGATGCGGGTTTCAACCCTCGCATCTTGGTGCTGCGCTGGTGGCAATGATTAGCCTTACGTCTGGAGTTTGGATTCTGCTTTTGGATGACTTGTCTTCAGTGATTTTTAGACAGCCTGCACACCTATCATTCTTCTCCATAGAATGATAGGCCCACTCAAATTACTGTTACATTAACCATAAATGAACCCTTGTCAAGTTAACATCACACCTCTGACAAGTTACTTTTATGAATCCCTAAGCAGAGCACGATCACTTCGGGTAAAATCCCCTTCTAATTCTCCAATAAAGAATTTGCATACTATCTTCCCCATCTTGATTGTCACGTTAATGATCACCTCTGACAATTCTCTAAATCATTCCCCTACAAATTCCATAGGAATGCTAATTTCCTTCTAAAATTCTCATGGGATTCCTTTTAACTCCCCCAATGAGTTTTTCATAGATGCCCCTCGGAGTCTTTTAATACCCTTTGCAATCCCTAGTGGACTCTGGTTGTCACGTTAATATCATACCTCTGATAATTTCTTCCAGAAACTTCTTCAAGGAAATGCTAAATTCTTCACAGAGTATCAAATCACATTTCCCAGTGGAATAACTATTTCATGCCATCATGTCCAATCAATCACCTCTAAACAGTAAGACTCTAAGATTGTGGTTTCTCAATCGGTTATATCCATGTTACCTCTGAACTGACAGATAGCCAAGTCTTATCTTTTAGTTTGGTAGGGATTACTCTTTTGCCATTATGTCCAATTCGCCACCTCTGAACGACAGGACTCTGAGTCTTATATTTTCTAATCAGATTTGTCCAGTTTATCACCTTTGAACCGGCGGGTGCCCAGATCTCTTCCCATCTATGGTACTCAAATTGTCATGTCCAGTTCACAACCTCTAAACAAGCGAGTCCATAACCTTGTTCTCCTTTCCCCATCAGGGCGGAGAGTTCTTCTTGTCAGGTTAGTCAATCATCTCTGAACAGCGGATTGCAAGCCTAGTGTCTCTTAGTTGGTCATGTGCAGTTTATCACCTCTGAATAAATGGGTGCCCAGATCTAATTTACCCTTGCAGTCCCTAGTGGACTAGCTGTCACATTAACAATAACCTCTGGCAGTGGATTTGAAATTTATCATGTTTTATTCTATCATGTTCAGTTTATCACCTCTGAATAGACAGGTCCCTAAAATCAGGTTCACCTTTCTTTTATCGTTATGTCCAGTTTGTCACCTCTGATAGACAAAATTTTGAGCTTGGTGGCTTCTCAATCAGTTATATCGTGTTCGTCACCTCTGAACTGATAGATAGCCAAGTTCATCCTCTTGTCTAGTAGGGATTATTTTTACCAACATGTCCAGTCTATCACCTCTAAATGGTGGGACTTTGAATTTGGTAAAATCCCAATCGGTTATGTCCAGTTTGTAACCTCTGAACCAATCAATGTCCAGGTTTTATCCTCTAGTTTTTTATGGACTTCTTTCACTGTCAAGTTAGTCAATCACATCTGAACAGCAAGGGCTCTGAGTTTGGTGGTTTCTGAATCGATTATGTCAAGTCAATCACATTTGAACCGACAAGTAGCCAAATCTCATCCTCCAATCTAGTGTGGACTTTCTTTTGTCGTTATGTCCAATTCGTCACCTCTAAATGATAAAAATTTTGAGCCTGATGATGGAGAAGATTACAATGGAGAAGAAAGGAGGTACCTTTACATAGATTGTCACCATATATTACATCAATCCCTCTCTATCTCTCTCTGAATCTCTCAGCCCTACTACAAGATCTAAAAACGAAATACAAATACAAAAGAAAAGAAAAGAAGAACACCTACACTATCCTACACTAAAACATAGAAACTCTAGCCTAAAATTAAAAACTCTTCCGTTCTGGACCTCTGCAGGGGTTTATATAGGCGAAATGGGGTTCTAGAAGACGAGACGAGCCCACGCGTCGAAAATCGATGCGTGGGCCCACCAAATTGCCGCGGAATCTCGGCATTTGTGACGTTTTCACGGCAAAACCTGGGACTTAGGTCCCTGGTTTTGGCGAGGAACTTCTCCTGGCTTCGAGGACTTTCCTAGTATATTCCAATTCTGGTATTTTCGCCCGAATATTAGTCTGACGTGCGTAAAGGTCTAGGTTCAATGTATCTTCTAGATGTTCCCGTGCTTGGTCTCTAAGAAATTCGGAATTAATTACCCGAAAAAGGGGGTTAATTAAGCTCTTATTACTATTTTGCCCTTAAACTCTTGATTGACCTGCAAGAGAGACCAAAACACGGTTTAGACCGACATTTTATTCATAAATCGGTAGGGAATACGATATAATAATGCATAATTGTAGACTAATCAATCCACATCGGATCAGAACTCCACCTTATTTGGTGGGGGAAAATTGAAGATCGAGGAGCAACTTCTTTGTTTGATTGTAAAGAAAATTACAGCGGATCAATAATCCTCTTACAAGAGAGGGGAGATATTTCAAGCTTAAATCTCCCCTTTGTTTAAAGTAGGGTTCTTCATGTGACGATGGAAAGTGAATCTTGTTTTCCATTGACCGGGTGAACATCAGGATCTCTTGGGAATCATCTCTTTGGATAGTAGACGAAGTAACACAGCTTCTGTCCACCAAGGATCTCAAAGAGATTGTAGGCAAAAATGAACTTGTACGCAGCAAGTTGTTCGAAGAGTAGAACTCTCTCTCTTTCTTTTCAGCTGGAAGTCTTGGTGCTTCTACGGCTTACAACCAAAGTTCTTCTTATCAAGAATTTTCTGACCCCTCTTTCATAGCAAACTAGGTTATTTATAGAGCTTTCTGGGGGTAAACGTGTCCCCTAAAATACTCTATAATGGGGGTTAACTCCCTCATTATGTGGGCAGTAATTGACCCAGTAATGAGGGCAGTTATAACCGAGACGCAGGTTTTGAGCCTTGCGTCTTGCCATTAAAGTAATGCTTGAGAAATGCGAGCTTCTAATTCTGCGTCAAGCTTCACGTGGACGCGACCTTTAGACTCTGCGTCTTACTACTACAATAATGCTGAGACGTGGGTTTCAACCCTCCCGTCTTGGTCCTTACAGTGATGTTGAGATGTGGGTTTCAACCGTTGCATTTTGGTGCTGCGCTGGTGGCAATGATTAGCCTTGTGTTTGGAGTTTAGATTCTGCTTTTAGATGACTTGTCTTTGGTGATTTTTAGACAGCCTACACACCTGTCATTCTTCTCCATAGAATGAGGCCCACTCAAATTACTGTTACATTAACCTTAAATGAACCCATATCAAGTTAACATCACACCTCTGACAAGTTACTTTTATGAATCCCCAAGCGGAGAATTTGTCACGATCACTTCGGGTAAAATCTCCTTCTAATTCTCCAACAAAGAATTTGCATACTATCTTCCCCATCTTGATTGTCACGTTAATGATTGATTAGATGAGAAAGGTGTATGTAAATGTGTTCGATGTATCCCTTTCTTATCTCCGTTATAGCATAAGGCTATACCGAGTCAATTCTCAGGGAGAGCTCGCGATGGAAGCTTTGACGAGTGGTAGTGAAGACAACAAACGAAGATTCTTCTATGCTAATAAAAATAATGAATCAAATGAAAAAGAAACTAAAGAAAGGATGGATATATTCATGATGGAAATAGTCGGAAAAGAAAAACAAGATTTGATTTGGTATTCACACTAAAAGAAAAGGAAACTTAAAGAAGCAAACCATGACTAGCTTACCTTACTACCTTACCAAAGCTTACCAAACTCCGTGATAGTGAAGGCGTGCCTCATGTTGTCACTCCATCGGCGTAGGTTTCGTCTTGCGTGTTGATCTAATTACTTTCTCATGTAGATGAAGGGTGGTTTAACCCATCGGAGAAGAGAAGACCATCCAACTTGCAAGATGAAATAAAGCAATCACCCATGAGTTAGTGAAGATGGCAAGGCTAGTGGTTAGCTAGTACATGGAGAAAGAATTAGCTACAAGCCATAAGAAAAGTAAAACAAAGCATGAATTAAATTGCAAGGATTTAAAGCAAGCAAGTAAAGAAAGCAATTAAAGAAAGCAAGTAAACTAGAACCAAGCTCAAGTAGAGGAAGGAGAATGGATGAATCCTTGTTGCTTCAAGTTGTCACACCTTGATTACACAAGCTCTCTCTCTCTCACAATCTCTCTCTTTTACAAAGTATCTAGGGAAGAAGAAGAGGGACTAAAGAACTAAACCTAGAGAAAAACCTATGAAAATTACAACAACTAACAATTTCTCCTCTCTTCTCCATTCTCCCTTTTTTCGCAAGTCTATGGTCCAATATTTATAGCCCCAGAGAGAAGCTTCGAGATCCAGGTGGTTGGCGCAAAATCCGGATCTCAACAGTCTTGTAACTGCCGCGCGCGCGCGTGGCAATCTCCCAGATCTGGCGGCAAAATCTGGGCCGTTGAGCCCAGATTTTCTGTTGGGATCAGGTTGTTAGGTGGTTATCCACGTGGCCTTCTGGATTCTTCATTGGGCGCGCGGATCTTAACTGAATCCAAATTCAAATCTTGGCTTTATCTTGATCTTGGATTTAATCCCTTTAATTATTGCTAATTAAAGTGATTATTGGCTTTCTCTCCATTAGAGTGTGTACCTGCAAATATATAGAGAAGATGAGTAAAAATCATATATTTATTAACTAAATGCATGGGAATTATGTGGTAAAATATGCAACATTGGATACCAATCACACCCCCACACTTATTCTTTTGCTCGTCTCGAGCAAAAAGAAAAAGAAAAGAAAATCCTAACTACCAATTTTATTACACCACTTTCGCAGGTGACGCGATTGCACTGAGCATGTGCAACAAGCCGTTAAACCTCTAGGTTACCCTAGAGGAGGAGTGTTGTCTCCTGAGGGTTTTCAGCGGATTACACCCACAAAATCCATAAAGAAAGAAAACAAATGTTAGTGTTTTGAAAACACATTTTGAACAAGAGACATGTTTACGAACTATTTTTGCAAAAATATAAGTGATCCTAGGTCATAAGTCCACCTATAATCATTCTTCCTTAAACTTAGTCTCCATGCAAGATCTTGTTTTCAATTAAGGTAAGAATTCAAAATTGGATTGAATATTTTATCTTTCATAAAACCTAGATAATATGCACACCGTGCTCGTGAAGATTTCTGGGATTTCAACTCCAACCATCAAGCCATTTATTTATTTATTTATATATATATCTTTTTTCTTTTATTTTTCTTCCCTTAGTCTAGGCTTTCTAGTTTACCCTTGTAGCGAGCCTTTAACCGATGACTCCCAAACCAGACGGTCTTAGGGCACCAGATGAGAAAACATCCCTCGGGTTTAAGGTCTCGAGTAAAAAAGGCCACATAACTAAGGGGGATTATTTATTTCCTTTACCACCGTTAGGCGTGAATAATCATGCTTCTTGAGGCATAATTATCCAGCTTAATAAGTGATGTTTTATTTATATATATTTTTTCTTTTCTTTTTTTTTTCATTATTTATATGGCATTTTTGGTCTTTGTCTCCATCCCAAGAAATGTGTAAGTGTGAAGTGCATACTTATCTAAGGCAAAAAATTTAAGATAAAAATATCTCACCAATTTTTCTTACTTAGCCTATAATTTCAAACAAGATCTATTATTTCAACTAGGTTTAAGATGTCATAATTAAGGCTTTCTTAATTTCTTAAGATACATCTTAATTTTCTTAAAAATAAATCAAAACTTTGTCTCTTATTTCAAAAAGTTTTTAAAGAAAGAGAAAATTCCTATACAAAAGGGAAGATTTCTAAAAGAAGTGTAAAAGAAAGAAAATCTAAAAACTCTAAGTTAGTAAACCCTCCCCCACACTTATCTCATGCATTGTCCTCAATGCATCGTGATATATGTATGCATGAAACAAATAGAGAGGGAAGGAAAAAATTACCTCAAGGTGGTGGTTCCGGTGGCGGTCTGATTGGTCCACGAAAGGCGGCCCAATCATTATTGCGTGGAGTCTGAAGGAACCCACCAGAAACCTCCATGATACAACCCACTAAAAAGATGTATGCATTTATGATTTTTATTAAAAATGTTACCCCATCTAATTTCCAAATTTGTAAAATAATTTCAGAGTCAAATTTATCAACACCCTTGTCCCAGAATGGAATGATTGATTTGGACTCAGGAAGCACAGGAACTAATATCGACTCAGGAAAAAGACTCAAGTCAAGTAGAGGTTCGGGAGTCGAGATCGGTTCAGGAAGTTGGCCCAAATCAAGAAGATGAAGCTCAGGTCCACATTCATTTCCCCATGATGGAATATGACTATCTAAGATTAGTGATTCAAGTTCAGGAGGGTTGGGAATCAAAACTGACTCTAAAATGTTACTCAAATTGGGTAACAATACAGGAGTCAATAATGATTCAGGTATTTGAACTAAATCACAAACTTGAGGGTCAAAGTCATATTCCATATTGAGTTCAATTCCACAAAATTGAGAACCTACCAATTTATCAAATGGACTTTCAAAAGTATGAAATTGGTCAAGTTCAATATGATCATCATGAATGATTGGTGATTCAATTTCACAATGGATTGGTACAGGATCCAATAATGACTCGGGAAAAGGGGTGAAATCAGGTGAAGATACTGGAGTCATAATTGAATCAGGAAGTAGAATTGAATCACTAATTTGAGGTTCATGATCATATTCATGTTCAAGTTCAATTTCAGAAAATGGATAACTTGCCAAAATGTCAATGGGATCTTTAACATTTGAAGTTTGGACAAGTTCAGATGGGTGTGCTGAAATTGAATCTGGACTTCCAAGACTACATGACTCTTTGGTTTTAACAGAGTGGCTAGTGACATTAGAAATAGGATGAGAATGAAGAGTTTGGATCATCAAATCTATGTCACGATTTCTAGCATTTTGAGCATGAGTCATGTCTTCAAGCATCTTTCCATAATTGATGATTTCATTATTTTGATGAAAAGATGAAGTATTGTCTTGGAAGTGATATTGAAATTGTGAGTCCATCAGATTTTGGGATTTGTGTTTGGACTCACGCAAGAATTCCTTACTCGTTCCCCAAGCAGATGGTTGTTCATTATAATAAGGTGGAACTGAGTAAGACTCTTGAAAATACTGTGGAATTGGAGGGGCAAATGTTTCTTGAAGTTGTTGCTCGACCCTTTGAAGATTGGCTTCTATACTCCTTAGTAACTCAGATTTTTCTTCCATTGGTGGTTCAGAAAAAGGAGTATATGAAGCGGAGTCGGGAAATGAATACTGTGGATACGGTGAACTAGGTGGATATGGTGGACAAGGAGGTTGATAATTAAACTCGGGGGACTGGAATCCCCATTGACTCTGTGACGAGTTGAAATCATTATGGAAATTATAATTATTAGATGGGGGGTATGGGTCATATTGATTCGGATAAGGTCAACCCGGTGTATTTGGTTGGTGCATATTATAAAACACCGGGTTGGAATTATCCGAATAGAATGGAGACTGTGTGAAATATGGATTATTATTAGGATGGAAAGAATTGTTGAATGCCATATCACACAAAAAAATCACAAACAAAAAGAAACAAACAAATAAACAAACAAAAAGAAAAGAAAAATCAAAACCAAGCCAAAAGAATGGTTGACCTAGACCTAGACGACTCCTAACTGATTAGACCGTCCACGGGAGGTTTAGCGTAGACTTTGACCACAGGCTAATCAGCCAGGTAAGGGCAAGGTTGTTGGGAGGTTTTCCGTCAAAGACGTTCCTTAATTAAGTAACCAACAACCTTCGGGCTTTCGGTCCTCAATCCCTTTCCTAGACACTGATTTTACAAGAGTCAATTTCCAACACTTTTTTCCCTTAGGATAATCTCCTAAATGAGTCCGAGATGTCCCTAGGGTCAACGTCTATTTTTTTATTAAATTAGGCTTGGGTTGCTGGGATGGTGGTTTTTGGGCTAAGGAAAGGGTAATAAAATCCCCCACCTTATCTTGTTTATGGGTTATGCCCTTAAAAATGAATTGTGCAAGTGTACAAAAAATATAACTAGAATTCACTCAAAGCATGAAAATCAAGCAAGAGATGATTCCTAGTCTACATGCAATGCAAAACGTACCTTGCCTCCAGCACTCTTCAACAGTAAAAGTAAAGAAATTGAAAGACACGTGCCTAGAAATGCAAATGTCTAAACAATTTTTTAACTTTTCAAACAATTTTTTACTGTTGATTAAATTAGCAGGTATATGGTGAAAAATACAGGAATTCAAGTATAGCAGAAGCTGTATTTTGCAGAGCTGGAGACCCTGCAGAAATTTTGTGAGTAGTCAACTCAGGATTGCCGCAGATCCGCGGCAAAAACCAGGATTCCGCGGCAAAACTGAGGGATCCTGGTCTCTGCTTTCGAGAGCAGAGGTCCAGGTCCACTTATATGTCACTGCAATTAAAATTTTCCTGTTCTTCAACCTGTAACCTGCAACAGAGAAGACAATGCGTTTAGTTCTTCACTTTAAACCAAAAACCGTTGCTCTCCCCGGCAACGGCGCCATTTTGATTAGATGAGAAAGGTGTATGTAAATGTGTTCGATGTATCCCTTTCTTATCTCCGTTATAGCATAAGGCTATACCGAGTCGATTCTCAGGGAGAGCTCGCGATGGAAGCTTTGACGAGTGGTAGTGAAGACAACAAACGAAGATTCTTCTATGCTAATAAAAATAATGAATCAAATGAAAAAGAAACTAAAGAAAGGATGGATATATTCATGATGGAAATAGTCGGAAAAGAAAAACAAGATTTGATTTGGTATTCACACTAAAAGAAAAGGAAACTTAAAGAAGCAAACCATGACTAGCTTACCTTACTACCTTACCAAAGCTTACCAAACTCCGTGATAGTGAAGGCGTGCCTCATGTTGTCACTCCATCGGCGTAGGTTTCGTCTTGCGTGTTGATCTAATTACTTTCTCATGTAGATGAAGGGTGGTTTAACCCATCGGAGAAGAGAAGACCATCCAACTTGCAAGATGAAATAAAGCAATCACCCATGAGTTAGTGAAGATGGCAAGGCTAGTGGTTAGCTAGTACATGGAGAAAGAATTAGCTACAAGCCATAAGAAAAGTAAAACAAAGCATGAATTAAATTGCAAGGATTTAAAGCAAGCAAGTAAAGAAAGCAATTAAAGAAAGCAAGTAAACTAGAACCAAGCTCAAGTAGAGGAAGGAGAATGGATGAATCCTTGTTGCTTCAAGTTGTCACACCTTGATTACACAAGCTCTCTCTCTCTCACAATCTCTCTCTTTTACAAAGTATCTAGGGAAGAAGAAGAGGGACTAAAGAACTAAACCTAGAGAAAAACCTATGAAAATTACAACAACTAACAATTTCTCCTCTCTTCTCCATTCTCCCTTTTTTCGCAAGTCTATGGTCCAATATTTATAGCCCCAGAGAGAAGCTTCGAGATCCAGGTGGTTGGCGCAAAATCCGGTCTCAACAGTCTTGTAACTGCCGCGCGCGCGCGGCAATCTCCCAGATCTGGCGGCAAAATCTGGGCCGTTGAGCCCAGATTTTCTGTTGGGATCAGGTTGTTAGGTGGTTATCCACGTGGCCTTCTGGATTCTTCATTGGGCGCGCGGATCTTAACTGAATCCAAATTCAAATCTTGGCTTTATCTTGATCTTGGATTTAATCCCTTTAATTATTGCTAATTAAAGTGATTATTGGCTTTCTCTCCATTAGAGTGTGTACCTGCAAATATATAGAGAAGATGAGTAAAAATCATATATTTATTAACTAAATGCATGGGAATTATGTGGTAAAATATGCAACATTGGATACCAATCAATGATCACCTCTGACAATTCTCTAAATCATTCCCCTACAAATTCTATAGGAATGCTAATTTCCTTCTAAAATTCTCATGGGATTCCTTTTAACTCCCCCAATGAGTTTTTCATAGATTCCCCTCGGAGTCTTTTAATACCCTTTTCAGTCTTAGTGGACTCTGGTTGTCACGTTAACATCATACCTCTGATAATTTCTTCCAGAAACTTCTTCAAGGAAATGCTAAATTCTTCACGGAGCAGCAAATCACATTTCCCAGTGGAATAACTATTTCATGCCATCATGTCCAATCAATCACCTCTAAACAGTAAGACTCTAAGCTTGTGGTTTCTCAATCGGTTATGTCCATGTTACCTCTGAACTGACAGATAGCCAAGTCTTATTTTTTAGTCTGGTAGGGATTACTCTTTTGCCGTTATGTCCAATTCGCCACCTCTGAACGACAGGACTCTAAGTCTTATATTTTCTAATCAGATATGTCCAGTTTATCACCTTTGAACGGATGGGTGCCCAGATCTCTTCCCATCTATGGTACTCAAATTGTCATGTCCAGTTCACCACCTCTAAACAGGCGAGTCTATAACCTTGTTCTCCTTTCCCCGTCAGGGAGGAGAGTTCTTCTTGTCAGGTTAGTCAATCATCTCTAAACAGCGGATCGCAAGCCTGGTGTCTCTTAGTTGGTCATGTGCAGTTTATCACCTCTGAATAAATGGGTGTCCAGATCCAATTCACCCTTGCAGTCCCTAGTGGACTAGCTGTCATGTTAACATTATGACCTCTGGCAGTGGATTTGAAATTTAGCATGTTTTATTCTATCATGTTCAGTTTATCACCTCTGAATAGACAGGTCCCTAAAATCAGGTTCACCTTTCTTTTGTCGTTATGTCCAGTTTGTCACCTCTGATAGACAAAATTTTGAGCTTGGTGGCTTCTCAATCGGTTATATCATGTTCATCACCTCTGAACCGATAGATAGCCAAGCTCATCCTCTTGTCTAGTAGGGACTATTTTTACCATCATGTCCAGTCTATCACCTCTAAATGGTGGGACTTTGAATTTGGTAAAATCCCAATCGGTTATGTCCAGTTCGTAACCTCTGAACCGATCAATGTCTAGGTTTCATCCTCTAGTCTTTCATGGACTTCTTTTACTGTCAAGTTAGTCAATCACATCTAAACAGCAAGGGCTCTGATTTTGGTGGCTTCTAAATCGATTATGTCAAGTCAATCACATTTGAACCGACAAGTAGCCAAATCTCATCCTCCAATCTAGTGTGGACTTTCTTTTGTCGTTATGTCCAATTCGTCACCTCTAAATGATAAAAATTTTGAGTCTGATAATTCCTTAATCAGTTATGTCTAGTTCGTCACCTATGAACTGATGGATTTCAAATCTCACCCCAATCCAGTAGGGACTATTTATTGCTGTTATGTCTAGTTCGTCACCTCTGAACAACAAACTCCTTTTCTAGTGAATCCTATCCTGTCACGTCCAGTCAATCACCTCTGAATAGATAGATTCTAAGACCAACACTCCTTTATCCCCAGTGGATTATCTTCTCTAGATTAACTTTATCATGTTCATAACCTCTGAATAATGTTAGTCTTGATTTTAATTCCTTCAGTGAAATATCACCCCACCAGTCTTCCCCAAAGAACTTGCATGTTAAATTTTTCTTATAAGAAAAATTTATAAGATAGGAAAAGGATGAAAAAGGAAAAGAAAGACACTTGACAAGTCATTGATCAAAAAGCAGATTTTATTGATTGATGAAAAGTACAATAAAAGAATAAAAGGTGTTACAAATCACGGTTGTCTCTCATGGGATTTGATCTTTGCCTCAAGAGCAGACAACCTATTCTTTCTTTCCTCTTCGGCCTTCAGTAGGGCCTGTGGCTTCAACTCTTCCCAATTGAATGCAACCATCATCTCCAAGCGGGATTTTAGCTCCTCCAAAGCTGTCCTCTTCTCTACCTCTGAGTGTTGGATCTGGATGCTCTCAGCCATCATCTCTTCTAATCGGATGGTTTCGGCTTGACTCGCCCACTCAGCTTTGGTGAGGAAAAGATTGGCCTTTACAATCATCTCCCTCGCTTTCTTGATCTAACTCTTAGAAAAATCAAGCGCTTCACTAGAGACGGCCATCGCCTCTGCAACCTCAGCCTCCCGAGCCTCCAGGGATTTAAACTCCTAGGACAGTGCCTTTATCTCTTGGGATGACTCTAGATAATTCTTTTTCATCTGTTCTACGTGACGTTCCAGTTCAGCTTCGAACAGTGGAGTAAGGTCTAATTGCCTCAGGTTATTCCATTCGCTGATGTCCCTTTCAAGATTGTTGACCACTTCTTCCAAGGACTCAGCTTTGGTAAACCCTCCAACATCCCGAATATTTTCTATTCCTTGAGAGAATATGACTCTCCAAGAAGTAAAAGAAGTACGGGTGCTTTTGAAAATCATGGGAAGGCAGTGCTTCAAGCTTTTGTGGAAGCCTTCCATAAGCTTCTGGATGAATTCATCCAGGGAATCGATATCGATCGGTGGCAGGGCAATGGACACAAGAGTGCTCTATTAAGGAAGCACCGTTATGGATGACTCTGGGATGGCTGGGGTCACAGCTATTAGAGAAATCCTCGAAAAAGAAGTCTTCAAAGGAACAACCTCCAAGAATCGAAAGTCAGGCATTGAGATCAGCCCAACTGTGAGCGTCGATGGACCAGCCTCGGTGTCCTCCATCAAGTTGAAGCCGAGGGCTACAAAGAGCAGGCAGGATCAAAGACAACTCCATCTCAAGCTCTGGCTGATCTCCACCCTACTCCCAATGCTGTCTGAGCAGGAGAGACAGACTCTATCTCAACCGTTGCCATCAGCAAGTCTCCCGGTGCGGCCTGTTTTTGAAATAACTCTTTAATGAAAAAGGCTCAGCAACTCGAGATTAATCACCGGTTGAGTTGCTTTCTCCTCTTATTCAGGCTCTGACATTGCGGGAGAAGCAACTTTTGTGGGAGCTTCTACAAAATTTTTCAGATTTAGCAACAGATATAGAAAATGTGTGCTAAATTCAAAATACTACAATTATTACCTGCAGAGGCCGAGGTGGTGATGTTAACCTCAGAATTTGCTACCTTGCCTTGTGGAGTTTCAAGGGAGACATGCTTGGCAATGGTGACCTACTCGGTCACAACAGCTTCAGTGGCAGGAAGAACCTCGGGAGTGGGCTTTTTCATAGGAGCAACCGGGAGAGGGATGTTCCCCCACTTGAGCATCAGAGGTCTCCGAGGGTTCCCACGCCCTCAGCCTCACCCTTTGAAGCGGTTAGCTCAAGTTGGATGAAGGACCCAATATCCGGCATGTCTTCATCAGAGCCCTCAGAGTTGAGGTAGTCACCTACAACGTCTGTACGATGTGAAAAGAGGACATCCCATACCTCATCCTCCTCATCTGCATTCCAAGACCTAGAGTTTGTCATGAAAGGAGACAACTAAAATGGAAAATTTTGATCTTACCTGTGACCGGTACAAATTGAACTAAAGTTGTGCAACCAGCTGGTGCAGCCACTGGAGCAGCTGGTGGAGGAACTGTAGGTTACCTGGGGGGTGAATAGGTAATACGCTAATCTAATGCCAAATAATGCGGAACAAAAACTTATTATGCAAACTAAGCTATCACACAATGTATAACCAAAGAGTGAAGCCGAATCTCGATGAAGGGCTCTAGACTTCTGCTCAAGATTCCTCTAGATTAAGAGTTGAGGTGCAACTATAGCTCTCTTGGTTGAATACTAGTGTGAGCATAAACATAAACAATATCAAGCAGATATGAATGATATAAGAGCATGCAAGACATCAAACACTTCCAAGCAAATATATCAATTTAGCACAAATAAATATCAAGTATATAAAGATAAGAGCAATAAGAACATGCAAGATATTAAAAACAAGTGAGTAGAGAGAGAAAGGCAATCACAAACATAGGAGAATTATTTCGATGTTCGAGCCACTTATTCTACGTCCCCGCCTTAATCGATCCCACAAGATCACTCGGTGCGGCAACGCCTACAACGAGCTCCCTCAAGAACTCTTGGACCTGCAAGTCCCCCACTTGTTCCTACAAGAACAATACACAGCATGAACCCGCAAGTTCACCGAGGCCGCAACCTCCAACTTCTCCAAATTACAAATTGAAACACTTAGTGATCTCTACACTTGATCACCAACAAACATTCTCACAACAAGAATATAGAGGATGGATAAAGCAATGAAAAGCTCAAGCTTATATGAGAAAAACAAGATAGATGTGGAGGTGGAAAACTCAAGAAAATTGCTATTGAAAACACAAAAGAAACACTCTTGATAAACTCTCTTTTTGATATGGAAGTTAAGCTCAAAAACTTATTGGGAAAACTCTGTGGAAGATAGAAAAAACTAGCTCTAAAACTTGTGTGAAAATCATGATAAAAACTGGCCCAAAAGAGCCCATTTTATAGGCTGTCAAAAAACTAGCCGTTATAGGCCAGTCCTGACCTGTGGTCGACTGGCCGGTCAACCGACTAACGATTATATTTCTGACCGTTGGGGTTGCCGGTCAACCACCCAGTCGACCGCTCTCCAAGACATGCTCTGTCGGTCGACCGTGACCCAACAGAGACTTACTGTCTCTCAGTCGGTCGACCGATCTGGGCTCGTTCATGTTGTGCACGTCGGTCGACCGTGACCAACAGAGACTTACTGTCTCTCAGTCGGTCGACCGATCTGGGCTCGTTCATGTTGTGCACGTCGGTCGACCGCAAGCAGCCCAGAACACATTTTCAGGATTTTTAAAGATCTTTTTAAATACAATTTAAATCCCATAAAAACTCCATTAAATTTATATAAATAAGTTCATTTAAATATTTGAAGTACAAATATGTGTGATTAAAAATCAACATATAATACAAATAATTTGAACTAATTTTGAGGCATAGAAATTAAGGCTTAAGCCAAAAACTGTATTTTTCACAAACAAACTTTCTAAATGGAAAACTGATTTTTTCAAAACTTGCACAAGTATAAAAATAAGATATTTAAACACATTTGAAGCATAGTTTGTATGATCCAATACACATAGTAGATGAAATATACTTGTTTTTGACAATAAGCTCAAAATAATTTTGATAAATACAAAACTTAATCACATAATATAAACACATCAAAATAAGTTTCTAGATAATATGAAGCAACAATGTTTATAAATAGAATCCAATACACATATTAAACCATGTAGACTTGTTTTGATGAAATCTATTCATGAAAACAAAAGATGTATTCTTTGAAAATCCAAAAACACAATGACAAAATTTGAAACTCAAAACCAAAACAGTTGAACTAAAAACTAAAACTGTTTTACATGAAGGCAATATGTATGAGCTTGAGCAATCCATGACTAATCCATCCTTTACATTTTATCTAAAACAAAAATCTTAAAATTACGAATTTGGACTCAAGTCTTCTTGAAAATTTTCTCTTGAAAATCTTTTTCTCATCTTGACTTGATTCAAACTTGATCCATGAGCTAGACTCCTCTATTGAGTACTTGATATGATCTTGAAGCGCGAGCTCTTGAATCAACACGTGCTACCTTCAAAACTTGACTTTGAATCTTTTGTTGAAGCTAAATACTGACTAAGATCTTGATTGAATATCTGGAACTTAATGAGCACAAGATCATTAGTACTATAACTACATGAGTTAATCATCATCAAAACTAGAGTGATGGGCCTTTGGGCTAATAATCTCCCCCTTTTTTATGATGACAAAACTCATGGATTTATATATGCATGGATTAAAGATAAGCTTCATAAAAGCTCCCCCTTAACTCATGCATAACAAAAACATAAAGATATTCAATTAAGTATACAAACAAAATATTAAACAAGCATAAACATATATGCATAAACAAAAATAAACATGCATATATAAACTCTAAATCTCTCTCCCTTTCTTAAACATAAAAATATATATATGCATAAACACCAATAAAGCATACATATATAAACTCTACGAAATTTCTCTCTCCCTTTATGTCAACTCATCAACAAAAGGGTTAAGAGATTAAGATAAAAGTATATGTGATATAAATCTATGTAGAGGAGAGACTGTTAAGAAATATCCCTGCATACATGCATTACATGAAGAAAGAGATGACTAGACCCTAACCCTTATAAGCATCATATACAATGTATAGATGGAGATGTTAAGCTCCCCCTACACACGTATACCATATAAAGAAAAGAGGTCAAGCTCTTCTTTATATACTACACTCAACATGAATCTATATGTAGAGGAGATATTAAACTCCCCTTGCATATAATCTATACATATCAAAATAAATTTTGAAAAACACTTAAAACAAATTTTTATGTCATTTGTAAATATCAAAACAAATCTTGATAACTAATTGAAATAATTTTGATACCAATTGACAAAATAAATTTTTGGTACTGCAAAAAAATGTTGATAAACTAGTAGAAAATATACTAGTAGATACCACTTGTAGGTACCACTAGTAGATACCAATTTTGCAATATCGATACCAATTGTAAATAAACACCAATATGAAAATATAATCATTTTCTAAAACAAAATATTTTTCTTAAAAAGAAAGAATTTTCCCATTCTTTTTGAAATACCAACAAAACTAATGCATAAGCTTGTAAAGATACCAATTGAAAAACTAATTGACATTAAGAACTAAATCAAGCTTAACATATAACAATTTGTGCTATAAAACATGTATGAACATTGTTAAGCAAGCACATGAAATCATGTATATGTATGTATGATCAATTTAAATACCAATTGAAATATGATGCATACATATATAGAAAACAAGCATGAGTATACAAAAATTAATTTTCACGATATGTAAGTGTATAACTCATATTATCCACTCTAACATGTACAAGTTTAAAAGGATATTCATTAAGGAGCATACAAGGCATGGTAGCCCAACCAACCGCTCTTATAAGGCAGAAGTTTTCAAAAATAATTTTTAAAAAATAATATAGTATATGTTGAAAACTCTACCAATTGAAGAATAAAAAACTAGTTTTAAAGTAATTTTAAAAACTAGTACGAAATCCTTTAAATAAGGGACAAAACATACTTTATTCCATGAAAACATGCTAAGTTACACGAGAATCGACACTCAAAAATCTATGAAGCATATACATGACCTCACGAAAATAAAATCATGAGTAAATATAAAGGTGAGTACACAATAATTATGTGAATAATATATTCATGAAATAAATCAATAAGGCTAAAAAATCAACACTAGCATGAAATTTTTTTTCTCAAAAACATGATACATCATATAATCATGCAAGAGTCATCAAACCTAGAACAAACAATGTACAATTAAATATAAAATGAGTACACAAATGAAATAAAATATGTATAGCATTAATATCACATGTATCTCAAGAATTGTACATGTATAGCACAAGTGTTAACAAGATTTGTGTATAGACATGTGATATAAACATATAAATCAATATATGCCTAAACTTAAGCATAAAAAAATACGAATCTACCAAAAAAATAGGCATGCAAAATCATTTGAAAACATGAAGAAAGTTTTCTTAAAAAAATACATGCATAGCTTACAACCAATCAACTCAACATTGGCACAAAACAATATATGATTGAGTCTAGATTACTGTACTAGCATATAAATACTTAAAACTATTTTAAAAAAAGGAGGATGAAATGGTAACCAAAATCGATGTAGCCAACTCATTTCTCCAAAATGAGATGGTCCTCCGACCAAAACTCCTTGATAGTGAGGCATCCATTTGGTTTGACCTTCAAGCTTGAAATGCATCCACCACCATGGCACTAAATCTCTCACATTTTGTGAGAGCCCACACCTACATCAAAATAAGAAATGGGGACTTTGGTACCCATATCTTTTTGGGTCCACGGGGGGTTAGTAATATTGAGAACCAAATATTTTTATTTGCAAAATTTGAAATATTTATTCTATCAAAATAAAAATTTGCAAGATGGCCTTTGCGGCTACAATGTGTACATGTGTACACTCTAGCATACAAATGAGTGTGATGTGTATGAGCATAGCGTGCATGAGGTGTATGTAGTGTAGGATGTGCATGAACATGTGAAATATATTTCTTGCGAAATATAGATTCCAATTTATTGTGATTAAATGCACATTGGCTCAAAGTGGAGCCCAAACAATCAATATTTTTTTATCAAAATGCATATATCATTTTCAATTTTAGAAGAAGAAACATGAGCATGGGAAACAAAATCTTTTTTTCTTTTTAGAAATAGAAATATTTTCTTTTTTCTAGAAAACATTTTTCTTTTTCAAAGAGTCATTATCTTTCAAAACAATTTCCTTTTCTTTTTCAACCAAAATAATTTTTTTTTCAAAGATTCATTTTCTTTTGAAATAATTTCAAACTTATTTTGAAAAGAATCCTTTTCTTTTAAAATAAAATCATTTTTATTTTTCAATCTTTTATTTTTAACTTTTAACAAATCATATTTTTTAAGAAGCTTTTGACAAAATAAAGCAAGGTCATCAAATGCACTTTATTATCATCATCAACCTCAGAATCAGAATTTACCTCAAGGGGGTCATCCCCTTGGGTCATAGAGCACATATTGGAAGTAGTACTTCCTTTATCTGAGTCACTCTCCTTATCATGTGTCGTTTGTTCACCAAGAGTGATGAGAGTGTTCCAAACTACAAAAGCCGAATCAATGTTAGACACCCTAGATAAATACTCATTATTTATGGTTGATTTTAAAGCATGGATGGCTTTTACATAAGCTATAAGACGTTTGCCATTTATAAAATATGAATTTTTAATAGTGGCAAGATAGACATGAATACCTAGGGCCTTGAGATACATAGACATCTTAACTTTTCAAGTTTGAAAGTTAAGAATGTCAAACATAGGAGATACAATGAAATCCATGTGTGTGTACAAATACTGTGATTAGCAAATATAGGATCTTTAACTCTAGGTTGTTGACCCAAATCAAGAGTACCAAGCTCTGACACCAATTGTAGGTCACCCAGAGGGGGGTGAATAGGTGACGTGCTAATCTAATAATAAATAATGTAGAATAAAAACTTATTAGGCAAACTAAACTATCACACAATGTATAACCAAAGAGTGAGTCGAATTCTCAGTAAAGGGCTCTGGACTTATCCTCAAGATTCCTCTAGATTAAGTGTTAAGGTGCAACGATAGCTCTCTTGATTGAATACTAGTGTGAGCATAAATACAAACAATATCAAGCATGTAAAGATATGAATGATATAAGAGCATGCAAGATATCAAACAATTCCAAGCAAATATATCTATTTGCACAAATAAATATCAAGCATATAAAGATAAGAGCAATAAGAACAAGCAAGATATTAAAGTGAGTAGAGAGAGACAATCGTAAACACAGGAGAATTGTTTCAAGGTTCGAGCCACTTGCTCTACGTTCACGCCTTCACCACAATGAAAGATTTCCACTATAATCGATCCCGCATGATCACTCAGTGCCGCAAAACCTACAACGAGCTCCCTCAAGAACTCTTGGATCTGCAAGTCTCTCACTTGTTCCCTCAAAAACAATAAACAACATGAACTCGTAAGTTCACCGAGGCTGCAACCTCCAACTTCTCCAAATTACAAATTGGAATACTTGGTGATCTCTACACTTGATCACCAACAAACACTCTCACAATAAGGATCGTAGAGGATGGATAAAGTAATGATAAACTCAAGCTTGTGTGAGAAAAACAAGACAGATATGGAGGTGAAAAACTCAAGAAAAATGCTTTTGAAAACACAAGAGAAACACTCTTGATAAACTCTCCTTTTGATATAGAAGTTAAGCTCAAAAACATGTTGAGAAAACTCTGTGGAAGATAGGAAAAACTAGCTCCAAAACTTGTGTGAAAATCTTGACAAAACTGGCCAAAAGACCCCATTTTATATGCTGTCAAAAACTAGCTGTTACCGGCCAATTCTGACCTGTCAGTCAATTGGTCGGTCGACCAGCCAATGGTCTGGTTGTTGCGGATCTCCCAGTCGATCACCCGGTCGATCTCCTGGTCGATCGCCCAGTTGATAGCTTCCCAAGACATGCTCTGTCGGTCGACCGCGACCCAATAGAGACTTACGGTCTCTTAGTCGGTCGACCGATCTAGGCTCGTGCATGTTGTGCACGTCAGTCGACTGGTCGGTCGACTGCAAGCAGCCCAGAACACATTTTCAGTAATTTTTAAAGATCTTCTAAATACAATTTAAGTCCCATAAAATACACAAAAATAAGTTCATGTAAATATTTGAAGTATAAATATGTGTGATAAAAAATCAACACATATTACAAACCATTTGAACTATTTTTGAGGCATAGAACTAAGGCTTAAGCCAAAAAACTGTATTTTTCACGAACAAACTTTCTAAATGAAAAATCAATTTTTTCACAACTTGCACAAGTACAAAAATAAGATATTTAAACATATTTGAAGTATAGTGTGTATGGAAGTGATCCAATACACATAGTAGATGAAATATGCTTGTTTTTGACAATAAGCTCAAAATAAGTTTTGATAAATACAAAACTTAAACACATGATATAAACTCATCAAAATAAGTTTCTAGACAATATGAAGCAACAGTGTATATGAATATAACCCAATACACATATTAAGTCGTGTAAACTTATTTTGATGAAATCTATTCACGAAAACAAAAGATGTATTCTTTGAAAATTCAAAAACATAAAGATATATTCTTGAAACTCAAAACCAAAACAGTTGAACTAAAAACTAAAATTGTTTAACATGAAGGCAATATATATAAATGTTATGTGCATGTGTGTATATGAGCTTGAGCAATCTATAACTAATCTATCATTTACATTTTATTTAAGACAAAAATCTTAAACTTACAAATTAGGACTCAAGTCTTCTTGAAAATCTTCTCTTGAAAATCTTCTTCTCCATCTTGACTTGATCCAAACTTGATCCATGAGCTAGACTACTCTATTGAGTACTTTATACAATCTTGAAGCGCGAACTCTTGAATCAAGCCGTGCTAGCTTTAAAACTTAATTTCGAAACTTTTATTGAAGCTAAAATTGACTAAGATCTTGATTGAATATCTAAAACTTAATGTGCACAAGATTATTAGTACTATAACTACATGAGTTAATCATCATCAAAATTAGAGTGATGGGCCTTTGGGCCAACATGAACTTGAGCAGCCACTGGTGGAGTCAGAGGAGTAACTGGAGCAGACGGAGAAGGAACTAGAGCAGCCGGTGAAAGACATGAGCAGCCACTGGTGTAGCTGGTGGAGGAACCTGAGCAGCCGGTGGAGGAACCTCAGTAGCCGGTGGAGGAACCAAAGTAGCCGGTGGAGGAACCTGAGCAACAGGGAAGGGACATGAACTATTGGTGCTTTCACCTCTCTAATTTACAGAGTCCCTCGGTGTCGACTTGAGGGCTTAACGATCTGCTTCCTCTTCTTCTGAGGAGAAGTGACTAGAGGAGGCAGTTTGCACTTTCGCTTGAAGTGAGTGTTGCGTTCCTTCTCTTCTTCTTCCTCTCCCTCATCGATGTCAATGGTTGCAGTCTCGCTACCCCTTCACTGAGGTGTAGGCTCACAGTAACTTCCTAGGCAAGTTCACTACCGACTTCACCAGGGTCTAGGCTCGTGGCGATCGAAACCTCACTACTAACATCAGCAAGGTACTCGATAATTCTTGGTACTTGGATGCATTTCCCTTGTTGCTGCTCTGCTCCTTTTGCCCTCAAATGGGCTCAATCATTTTTATTCTGGTAGAATTGATCTTGTATGAGGAGGAAGGCGCGTTCGCAGTCTGGTATCATTGACAAAATCTCAGATTGGTGAGAAGGTTAGGAGTTCAGTACAACAAACAAAAGTGAGCCCCCGTACAGCTCGCTAGGAAGTGGCTCCAAGCCCTGGCACCGTCGATCAAGCTCCCTGTGTACCCAATCTGAGGGTTTGGATTTCCAACGTATACTTGATCATAGCCAAATTGTCTGGCGAAGAGACTGGGCAGATAAGGCTCAAGATAGCAGTCATTGCTGCTTTGGTACACCATGTGAGAAAGTTTGATACTGACTAACTACTTGAAGGTGTCCAGCCCAAGAGAAGTCTAGTTGTCCCCGGTGTCGTGCAACTCATCGCCATACCCTGTACCTGGGATATAGGAGAAACAGCGAAAGAGGCTATATGATTCTTTGAAATTAACCATCCTCCGAACTCCCGCCAGTTATTGGCCTACCCACTGAGAATTCTCAAAGCAGCGAAGGTGGGCATAGAACTCACCCTCTAGAGGCTCTTCCCCGGGCTGGATGAGAACCGGATAGTAAAGTGTGAACCATACCATAAAATAAGCATATGGTAACTGCACTCGGGGGGGAAGACCATTACGTGGGAAGATGAATTATTTTCCCGCACGCTTAACAGTCATCTTCGCGCAAAATTATTCCGTCAAGACACGGAGCCCACTCTGAATGTGGCAGACCATAGCAGGAAGCAACCTGAGTGATCGTCTATACACCAGTTGAACAACCAGAAAGATCACTAGAGGGATAATACCGTCATAGGGGCGAAAAGGGATTAGCATCTCTTTAACCAGGCTGACAAGAAACTGGCCAACAATTCCTTTCGGGAGATCGATCTTGAAGCCTGGCAGAGAAAGCTCTAGAATACGTCCCTTCGCTCGTAGTCTCTGTCATCTTTCTCTAAGATGACATCTTCATGATTACTCGACTTCATGGCCCTGGTTATCCGCTGGTCTTCCACGGGAGTCTGAAGGCTTTCGATAGGTCCATCCAGAGAGGAGAACAAATAGTCGACCCAAGTCTTCAAGCTATTGGTAGCTCCGCGAGACATATATAGAAATGGCACATAAGCTCTCGATATGTCTCCTAAAGAGCTGGCTCCTTCTTCTCTAGTTATGTTAACTCTTCAGCATATGAAAAGTACACCTTATATGGTAATGAACCCATTGGGAGGTTCGATACTTTCCACATATCATAGAGCGCCATCCCCAGTTCATTGACTGGTGTAAAGAATGTCCCCGACGCCAGATAATACATCTTAAGGATGGTGGAAAAAGTGGGTATGTTGAAGTTGATCCCGAAGCATGTGGCTCTGACAACTTTGTAAAGTCCCAGCCGCATTAGATCATCCATAAACACTTCCAACACATATAGTGTAAGGCTTCATCACTGCTGTTTGAAGATGCTGACCCACCCTGGTGTCTAAAAGTCTACTGCTGGGTAATTTCCTTCGGCATTTATGAATTGATTCAGGAAGGTTGAAACCCTTGCAGGATTCTTCACCACGGGTATGTCACGTCCAACATTGCCCGGGTGCAGACCGAGGATGCTTCATGGAGGTCCATCTCTACTAAATCCACGGCTAATCAAAATCCCTACATGCACCGATTCTGTGGTCAGGCTCACCGACCAGGTCATCTTTCGCGCTGTAGTCACTTTCTAAAAGAAGGCTAGGGGATAGTGAAGCCTGCTCTCTGGAAGGTAGTAACAGTCTCCATTTAGGGTGTAAACCCATTGTTTTTTCCCGACAAGCAGCTACTAATCTATATCCAGTGCTGCATCTCCAAAGAGAAAATCGGGCTTCCTGAGGGTTCTCTCATCCCTGCCCACAATAAGGGCATTGCGTTTGGGAGTGCTTTCTTCACTAAACAACAAAACCTACCCCTCGAAATGAAAGTTGATGTTCTTGTCCATAGCCCTTACGAACCCAAACAAAGCGTTGGACGGGCTAGGAGCATAGCGCACTGCAAAACAAAGAAGAACAAGCATGTTAGACTATAAACAAAAAGGGAGAATTAAATACAATAAAAACTCCTAAGGCGTAGCTTTTCTCTCTCAGTAAAGCTAAGCTTCACTCTATCAACAAAACTAGCTTCGCTCCAAGGTGAAACTTCGCACAGAGGCAGAATGCCAAAAGCCCTAAGGGCTAGCTTCGTATGAAAACTTAAGAGGCACTTAAGCCTAAAGAAGTTCAAAAGATGCAGCAATCATCATCTAACTTCACCTCGAAAGCTTAGCTTCACATTCTGACAGAATGCCAAAAGCCCCAAGGCCTAGCTTCGCTAAGAAGCTTTGAGAAGAAACTCTTCAGTTCCTGATTTTGATCAGCATAATTAAAAGGGAGTAAATCCCCTAAAAATTTGACAAAATCAATCTTAAGGGAGTCCGACTCCCTAAGATCATCAAACTTTGATGAATCATAAAAAAATTCATCACGGATTAGCAAAACTGGCTTTGAAAGAGATCTAAAAATCTCCAAAAAAGGAAATCCCTACCAGGGATGGGTCTTTCGATGACCAGAGGCGACGCCGCCACCACTGCAGAGGTCGCAACCTCTTTATCGGGACAATGTTTGGGTGCCATCAGAGATCGTAAAGGATCTTAGAGATCTAGACGAAGAAGAGGAAGAGAAATTCGTTCTCTAAAAATCCCTGAATAACTTTGAAAGAGAAGTTAACTTCTCTAAAAGTCAGCCAAATTTGGCTTTTATAGGCTCTGTGTCTCTAGCTTTGCCTCCTCAAAAAGAGTGCAAACTATCACTCAAATTAAATTTGAAACGAAGGTTGGAGATTCAAAAACCTAAGCAGTGAAGTTGATTAACTTCGCTCAGACGCTGTCTTGAGCTTCACGTGAAGCTCTATTTTTAGCCCCGCTATGAGCTCATCATTAGCTTCACAGGAAATTTTGTTAGCTCCTCTGTGAGCTTATATTTTAATCCACTGAGAGCTTATTTATTAGTTTCACGCGAAGCTTACTCCTCATGAAGATCCTAGGTTAAACCAATCTGGTTACCTGGTTCAGTACACATTTGCACTCAATAGGCTTTTCTGACCTAAGCAATGTCAAAATTTAGGTCTCAGGCTTCAGGTTCAAATTATTTCAAAATCTGTACCAATTCATTACAGATTCACAAAAACTCTGAAGGGAATTTTGTTGACACTCCGAAAAGACAAACTCCAAGGCAGCTCTACAACCTATCCAAATGATGTCTAACTTATCGACACTTTTAAAAGACAAGTCATAGGCAACCTGAAGACCTGTTCATCCCTGATGGACAAACCAATGACTTGAACTCTACTAATCCAGTAAAGTAGACAGTGAACCAATCATTTTCCTTCTAAAGAAGCCCAAAGAGGCTAACATTTTACTTCACTGCAAGCTTATACCTTAGCTTTGTAGCAAGCTCAATAGCTCCGTTGTGGACTTATTTCTTAGCTTCTTCTAAAGCTTTGCATAACTCTGTTAAAGAGCTCTCTTTTAATTACATTCCTATATTATTTGTTTTATAAACTCTGCTATTTAATTATCTTTTCCTCTACTTATTTGCAGGGCCTTTACTAAATGAAAAAGGAGAGAAAATGAGCCCAAAAGCCTACTGAAATTCAGATTAAATCAAAATCAAGGATGAGGGCAAATGTTCAGCTGAAGATCAGAGTAAATCAGAGATATAACACCAAATGCAATCTGGTTAAATTCAGAATTTTTTGAATCCATTTCAGTTAGTTGAAGATCAACACTGATATCGTCAAACCATAGCTCAAATTGAGAAACTAGTTGGATAAATGGGTGAAGCAGGGCATCTGCGAGATCTGCTCTCGGGATGTGGCCACCTGGCCGCATATCCGTGGCATTCTGGTGAGATATGGGGGAGAGTTTGCTCCTCTATCTTCAGACGCTCTCCTCCCTTTCCAGTTTTGCAATAAATACTTGCAAATTCAGAGGCCACGGAGTACGATTCAGCAGAGAGCATAGACTAGGCTGTACTTTAGCTTGCAACTTAAGTTTATACTTTTATTTATATAATTTTTATTTTTCTTTATGTAACTGAGGCTAGAGAAGAGTTTCATGGAGGAATGAGAGTGAAGCTTGTACTGAGGGTGACACCGGTGTAAGTTGTTCTTCTTTTCTTCTATTTTTACTTTATTGAATCAAAATTAATATTTTTATGTTCTTCTTCTTCTCTAACTCTTCTCCTATCGGGTTTTGATGATAATTTAAATGAAACTTATAGCATCGAACCTGCCTTGCCATTGCAAGTGCCCTTAATGGCTTATGGTGATAGATAACTATTCTTTAGTTAGTTTAGCTTGCCCCTTAATTCATACTGTAGATCGGGAACGGGAAGATCCTATTTGCCGTGCTTTGCTCGCCTTCAAGACGAGGTAAGTATTTGCCAAGGATTCAAGGTAAGTCATCAACCAAAAGAGGTACGTAAGTACTTTTAGGGTTTTGCTTCTTTTCTTTTAATCTTTAGTTTAGATTATCACCAATTATAACTCTCTTCTATTTAATATTTTCACTTCTTTTCTATAAACTCATTTTTCATTTTCTCTACCTTCTCAATCTACCACTTTCTTCTTAACTTACTAATAGATTCTTTTTTCTTTTCTTTATAAGAACAAGAGAAAAACTTTTAACCATTTCAAATAAACTAAAAAGAACTTACAACACGCTTCCATCGTAAGTCCCTTTTTGTGGATCACGACCCACATAGCCACTTACTATTGTGGTCTAATTGAGTGTCTTGTACTTCTATTCTGTATTTCAGAAATTCTGTATTTTTTTATGTGCATATTTACCTCAATCAAATTTTTGAAAAATGGCCACATCCTGGGAGCAGATCTCGCAGATGCTCTGTTTTGTCTATTTATCCAACTGGTTTCTCGATTTGAGCTAAAGATTAGACGATATCAGTGTTGATCTTCAACTAACCAAAATGGATTCATAAAAATCCGAATTTAACTGATTTCTATTTGGTGTAATCTCTTAGATTTGCTTTTATCTTCAGCTGAACATTTGCCCTCATCCTTGATTTTTGATTTAATCTGAATTTCAGTGGGCTTTTGGGCTTATTTTCTTTCTTCTTTCATTTAGTAAAGGCCCTACAAATAATTAGACAAAAAGATAATTAAATAGCAGAGTTTATTAAACAAATAATATGAAAATGTGACGATAAATATGCAATATTGGTGACTGATCACACCCTCACACCTATCTTTTGCTCATCCTCGAGTAAAACAAATAAAAAGTAAAACAAAACGAACCTAGTCTAACTCACTTTCGTAGGAATCATGATTGCACTTAGCATGTGCAACATGTCGTTAAACCTCTAGGTTACCTCTAGAAGATGAGTTTTGTCTAATGTGGGTTTTCAGTGGATTACACCCACAAAATCCATAAAGAAAGAGAAATAAAGTGTAGTATTTTCAAAAAGCATTTTGAAAAATAGAGAAAATATTTGAAGTATTATTGTAAAATTTCAAGTAATCTATAAGTTATAGAAGAACCGAATTTTTCATTCCTAAACTTAATCCTTATTCAAAAACTTATTATCAATTAAGGTAAGGGTCAAACTGTATTTCTCATTTAGTGTATTACTTTACCATAAGTCATATGCACTTTTGTGATAGTGAAATTTGACTCGGGATTTTTTAACTCTAAAACTCTTATGTCTTATTTCTTTATATTTTTTTGGTGGTATTATTCCATAATTCTATTAGGCTTTCTAATCTATCCATGTAACGAGCCTTTACTCAGTGACTCCCAAACCTTTAGGGCACCGGGTGACAAAATACCCCAAGGACTTAAGGACTAGAGCAAATAAGGCCACGAAACTAAAGATTTTATTTATTATATGGACCACTTTTAGGCGTGAATACTTGTGCTTTATAAGGCACAACTACCCAACTTAATCAGAGGATTATTGATATATGTGTGTGTGTGTGTGTGTGTGTGTATATATATGTGTGTATATATATATATATATATGTATATATATGTGTGTGTGTGTGTGTATATATATATGTATATATATATATGTATATATATATGTATATGTGTGTGTGTATATATATATATATATAAAGCATACGAATCTTTGTTTTTAAAATCTAAGTGTGTAAGTGTATACAGTATGCATATTTCATCAAGGTAAAAATCAACACTAAATTACTTTTCCAAATTTTCTTCCTATCTCTAAAAATCAAATAAATAATCTTATTTTGATTAAGTATAAGAAATCCTAATTATGATTCTCCTATTCCTTAAAATTAACTTAATTTTTTACAAAAAATAGATCAAAATATTGTTTCTCTTTTCAAAAGAAATTCAAAACAAAGAAAATTTAAAATTTTTTTAAATTAAAAGATAAAACTATGTTATGTTAGAACCCTCCCCCATACCTATCTCATGCATTGTCCTCGATGTATGAATGAATGCATAAATGCATAAAAAAGAAGAAAGAGAAGGAAAATGTTATCTGAAGGTGGTGGTTCCGGTGGTGGTCGGATTGGGCCAGGTGGTGGTTCCGGTGGTGGTCGGATTGAGCCAATTACTACCCAATCAAGATAATGTGATGATTCACGGAACCCACCTTTATTAACCGCTTTTCTATTTACATATTTGCAATCTCTAATATGAATAGGATCACGCAAGATCCTATCATGAAAATTATTCCCTTTACATGATCAATATTAAAAAATCATCACTGAGTTATTATGGTCAATACCTTGGTCTAACAATAGAATACGATTTTATGAAATGGATAATTTAGGCTTTGAAATGAAAAGTTCAGGTACCAATATGAACTCGAGAAAATCAACTTTGAGTTCAAGAGTCAGTTTTATTTCAAGAGTTGAGTCCAAATCAAAGAATTTAATTTCACATTCTTTTTCCATCAATGAAATGTAACTATCCAAAAGAAGTGATTCAATTTCAAAATCTATGGATACAGGAATCAATGCTGGTTCGAAAAATGGGTCCAACTTGCGTAAGAAAACCGGAGTCAATATAGATTCAAAAATTGGAATTTAATCACAAAGTTGTGGATCTGGGTAACATTCAAGTTCAATTTCAATTTCATTGAAATGAAAACTTGCCAATTTGTCAATGGGTTGATATTGGTCAAGTTCAAGATTTTGTGATGAAATTGAATCTTGATCAAAATCTTCAAGATACCATGATTCTTGATTTTCATCAATATGGCTAAAAGTGTTAGGAATAGTTAAAGATTGGGTAAGGAGAGTTTCCTTATTCTTACGTATATTTTCCAATCGACTAAGTCTTGCTTCTATCATATTGTAAAGATCGCTTTCGGGATTGAATCATGAATTTTGTACTCTTTTCTAAGGTGATATGTTCTTCTTGTTGTGGGACCTGGAAAATGGACTAAGGATCTTGGATTTAAAAATTTTGTTGGGATTTGGAGTCTTCTAGATTTTGAATTCATCGCTCGAGCTATTCGAAGGCTTCCATCCTCTTTTCCCAGTCAATTGGTTCTTCTATTGGTTGTTTGGGAAAACAAAAAATATGAAGCTGGATGCTGGTAAGATGGTTGACCATATAATTCTGGAGAGTTGTATCTTGATTAGTCACATATATTGCATATACATTGTCACCTCACCATACTTTTTAGCTAATAAATCCTATTAATAAGTCTTCTTCTTCTTTGTTTAATGTAGGCCCAATTGCTAAAAGAAAGGAAAGAGAAACAAGCCCAAAAGCCCACCAAATTCTGATTTAATTCAGAATAAATTCGAAATCAAGAAATCAGGGCAAAATCTTGACATATCAGAGAGGTTGAAAACCGGTTGAGAAGAATCCTCCCTGAATCAAGCAGTTGAAGCCAACAATCAAAGGCTGTTTCGTCAAATCCTGAAGCTGCAATGAGAAAACCAGCAGAAGATATAGGCAAATCACCAAACCGGAGCATTCCACCAATTGGGTGTGGCCACATGGCCACACCAGGGCCGCGGAAACGCGGCATTAGCCGCGTTTTCGTGGCTTGTTGAAGTCAGTTGCGGGAGCGTTTGCTCCCCCAATCTTCCCGGGATCTCCCCCCTCTGGTTTTTCCCTATAAATACCAGTTTCAACAGAGGAAAAAGGAGCGAAGAATAGGATTAGAATTTTTGTTTATTTTCTAAGAATTTAGGCTCTTTGTTAGATAGTACAAAAGTTGTATTTTTGTTTTTCAATTTGTAGTCCAGTACAAATACTTGTGAGAGAGAGGAATTGAGTGCTTGTACTTGAAGATTGAAGCGACATCAATACAAGAATCGAGCCACATTTTCTTCCACTCATATTACGGTATGTCATGCATTATTTACTTGCTTTCTTCTTTGTTTTCCATGAGTAGCTTCATTTTTCTGGGCTCACTATTGTACCTCTCTTCAATTCTTCTTCTCTTCTGATTTTAACGAAAAAGACCCAATGAATCATTTGCATGCCTTACTTAAAGTCTTTCTTCTTGAAAGTGTTCTTGAAGGCACATGAGGATGGGTTTAGATTTTTAAACTCGTACTTCTTTTAAGAACGTTTCTTGAACTATTTTTATTTCATACTTGCTTCTTCACGCTTGATGATTTAACATCCGATTCAAAACGATTTCTTAAAGAAAAGAGTGAACTCTTCCAACCATCTTATGTGCTTTACTTTAAACTTTCTAAAGTCAGTCTTAAGTTTTGCCTATGATCAAGTTGAGGCATTTAGGATTTCAATAAAAGAATGAACAGTTGAGTAGTGAGATAGTGAGCCCAGATTTTCTTCCTTATTATAATCAACAAAACAATTTTCGAGCTTTTTAAATCACCTTCTCCAAAGCTTTCTCTAAAGTTGCAATTTCTCTTTTAATCATCTCCTCCTTTCCATTCTCTTTTCACTAAAAAAAAAAACGAGCACAATTCTTTGTTGATAAACGAATCATTGAAAAGCTTTCATCGCATTCCTCCTCGTGGACACGACCCGTTAGCCACAAGCTACACAGTAAATTCTTAACTCTTTGATTATTCTTTCATTTTAGCAATCAATTTTTGGCGCCGTTACCGGGGAGGGAACGGTGTATTTATTTTTTAACAAGTTTTGTGTGTTGTTTCAGGGACTTGAAGATTCAGATCTAGCATTCAAGCTTTGCAAGAGAAGACTTGCAAATTCTGTGCCCCTACTCTCGAAAGTAGGAAATAGAATTTCAAGAAATTGCGTTGCAAAAACTGAAAATTCCATTGGACTACTAAAACTCTTTTTTGCAGGACATATTGCTCGCAAAAAAATTAAGTTTTTGTATGTTATATTCTTGCTATATCTGCTATCCACCATCCCTGTTTTAATCCAACAGTAATTTGAGTGATTGTTAATTTCTTAAAAAACGTTTAGACTTGCATTCTAGGCATTTGTCTAATTACGTTTACTTTACAATTACTATTGAAGAGAGCTGGAGACAAGGTACGTATGCATAGCATATAGTTTAGGAAACATTCTTGGGTGATATTTGCTTTTGAATGCTACTTTTCTATATCTTGCACACTTTGCACAATTAACTCTAAGGGCAAAACCCAATTCAAGATAAGGTGGGGAAGTCATTACCCTTCCTTAGCCCACAAACCATCTCCAAGCACGCATAACCTAAGCCTAAGTAAAATCTGATAGATGTTAGCCTTAGGGACATCTCGAACTCACTAGGAGATTATTCTAAGGGGGAAGGTGTTGGAAATTGACTCCTACCAAATCAGTGTCTAGGAAGGGGATTGAGGGCCGAAAGCCCGAAGGTTGGTGGTTACTTAATTAAGGAACGTCTTTGACGGATAACCTCCCACCAATCTTGCCCTGACCTGGCTGATTAGCTTCTGGTCAAAGTCTATATTGTACCTCCTATGGACAATCAACCAGTTAGGAGTTGTCTAGGTTGAGGTTACCTTAGATTAGGCTTCGTTGATTATTCTTGTTGACTGTTGATAAACTTGTTTGTGATTGTGATTGTGTTTGTGTATGCAAGTGTGGTCAAGAGACCCTAATTCATCTAGGTTGACTAGAAACACATCACCACCCAAGTTTGAACCAAGACCAGATCTGGTAATGGCTCAATCAACATCATTACAGGATAGGTTCTATCCAATTAGAACCTCACTTCCATCTTGCATTCTACTTCCATCGGTTGATGAATATAATTTTGAGCTCAAGCCTCAATTCATCAACACACTCCCCAAGTTTCATGGCTTAGAGTCCGAAGATGCTTACTTCTTCATAAGAGAATTTGAGAAAGTATGTCTAATGATGAAAATCCCACACCTTGTAGACGATGCTATTAGGTTGAGATTTGTCCCTTTCGCACTTAAGGACCTAGCAAAGAAATGGCTTTACAGCTTAGCGGCCAGTTCTGTCACATCTTAGGATGGTTTCATCAAGGTCTTCTTGAAGAAATTCTATCCAATTCATAAGACCGCTCTCATTAGGAAGACAATCATGCAATTCAAGCAAGAACCAAGTGAACCGTTCTGGAGGTACTTTGAACGCTTTAAAGACATCCTTGTCCAATGTCCACATCATGGAATAGAGAAATGACGACAATGCTAAATTCTTTATGACGGTTTAGACTATTCTACCAAAACCCTCTTAGAAAGTATGTGCCAAGGGGGATTCTTGCAGAAGGATGAAAATGAAGGATGGGATTTGTATGAAAACCAAGCTGAAAAGACCATCCAATGGGAACCTACTAGTGAGACCTCTAGGAATCCTAACTCCATCTCTTCAAAAGGAGGTCTCCATTCTATCGAATCATCCATCGCTAATGAGGCTAAGTTAGCTAACCTAGCAAGAAGACTGGAAGCTCTAGAAATGAAGGAACCAAGTCCAGTCAATCAACTCAGCCCAAACCAATTTCCAATTCCGGGCTGCACTTACTGTCAAGCCATGAATCATGTGTTCGAGGAGTGCCCTGTGTTTCAGGCTCAGCAACAATACCATGAACCGATGAATGCGGCCTTTTCAAGGCCGAAAAATAATCCTTACGCACCAACGTACAATCCTGGCTGGAGAAATCACCCTAATTTATCATGGAGCCAAAATAACACTAACCATTCACGATCAAATCATGCTAGCCACTTCCATCATGGTAATAATTCTTCCAATCATCAACCCAACTTTTCCAATTTCCATAATAATTCTCCCAACCATCCACCTAACTTTCCAAACTATCAACAAAACTTTCCCAACCAAGCTCCACAATCCTCCTTCCAGAATCCTCAACTAGAAAGGAGAATGACTGATTTTGAAAGAAACATGGAAAGATACATGAAAAACCAAGATTCTCTCATGCAAGCTATACAGAGGTTAGAGGTTCAAATGAGCTAACTAGCAACTCCACAGAATGAGAGACAGAAGGGTACCCTGCCTAGTCAGCAAATAACCAATCCGAGGAATTCTCAATAAGCTCATTTGGCTGAGGACAATTCATTAAATCAATGTAATGCAGTTCATACATTGAGGTCAGGAAAGAGAGTTGATAATCAAGTGTCAACGCCAACCAATCCCATTCAGCACAACCACAATCAAACATCCACCTCATCTAATCCAAATCCTTCCAATTCTGACGAATTTGAAAAAGATAAGTCAACCAGTCAGGTGCACCAGCCTATAGTACCATTTCCTAATAGGCTGAAAAACAACAAACAAAATCCACACATGAGCAAGATAATTGAGATATTTAATCAAGTGAAGATAAATGTGCCACTTCTTGATGCCATCCAACAAGTCCCTTCCTATGCTAAGTTTCTTAAGGATATGTGCACCAAGAAGAGAAAGACTAATGTACCAAAAAAGGTCTTCTTAGCCACTAACATTAGTGAGCTACTATCGGGTCCGATCCCTATCAAGTACAAGGATCCAGGTAGTCCCATCATTGCCTGCACAATAGGACAAGCCGAGATTAGTCGTACACTTTTTGACTTGGGGGCAAGTATCAACTTGCTTTCATTCTCAGTTTATCAACAACTCGGGTTGGGCGATCTTAGTCCAACTCGAGTCATCATCCAACTGGCTGACCGTTCAGTAAAAGTTCCAAAAGGGGAGATTAATGATGTCCTGATCCGGGTAGGGGAGTTCATTTATCCTGTCGATTTCATAGTTCTGGAGACACAACCTGTGTCCAACTCCAATCATAGGGCTCAAACTCCTGTTATCCTATGGCGACCATTCCTTGCTACTGCCAATGCCCTCATCAATTGTAGGAATGGGTCCATGAGGTTAACCTTTGGGGACATGACTAGAGAAGTCAATGTCTTCAATCTAGGAAAATAACCCCGCGATATTGAAGACCAAACATTTGAAGTCAACCTAATTGAGAACTTAACAAGTGAACATAGGAAAGAATTGGAATTAGAAATTGAGCGTGACTTCAGGTTAGAGTCTGACGACTTTAATCTTGATCAGGTTGTAGATTCTGATATGAATTGGGCCTCGAACCCTATTTCACCAATAATGGAGCTAACAAATTTGACTAGTCCTTCCAGTGAGCTCTCCTCTTCCTTAGAATTGAAAGCCTTACCTGCGCATCTCAAGTACGTCTATCTAGGCGAACAAGAGACCTTTCCTGTCATCATTGCCTCCCATTTAAATGACGGGAAAGAAGAAGATCTTAAAGCTATTCTAAGAAAACATAGGGAAGCCATTGGTTGGACTATGACCGATATAAAGGGATTAATTCCGACCATCGTTCAACATCGCATTCATCTCAATGAAGACGCCACACCTAAAAGAGACCCGCAGCGTAGGTTAAACCCTATAATGCAAGAAGTTGTTCATGCTGAAATTGTCAAACTCTTAGACAATGGGATAATTTATCCCATTTCTGATAGCCAATGGGTCAGTCCTGTCCACGCGGTTCCAAAGAAATCCGATTTCACCGTAGTGGAAAACGAGAACAAAGAGTTGGTTCAAACTTGACTTCCCATGAAGATCCGAGTCTGCATCGACTATAGGAAGCTTAATGCTGCAACTCGTAAGGACCATTTTCCACTTCCCTTCATTGATCAAATGCTTGAACGTTTGGCGGGTCACGAGTATTACTGTTTCTTGGACGGTTACTTGGGGTATAATCAGATCCTTATTGCTCCTAAGGACCAAGAAAAGACTACATTCACATGTCCATTTGGGACATTTGCTTATCGTCGAATGCCTTTCGGCTTATACAATGCCCTAGCAACATTTCAATGTTGCATGTTGAGTCTTTTCTCTGATATGGTAGAACGATTCTTAGAGATCTTTATGGATGATTTCTCCATCTACGGAGATTCATTCACTCAATGTCTCCACCATTTAGAACTTGTCCTCCAACGTTGTGCTGAGAAAATTTTGACATTGAATTGGGAGAAATGCCACTTCATGATAAAACATGGAATTGTCTTGGGTCATGAAATCTCCAAGAAAGGAATTGAAGTGGATAGAGCCAAAGTTGAGGTTATTGCTAAGCTTCCCATGCCCACATGCGTTAAGGACATCAGATCCTTCTTAGGACACGCAGGTTTTTACCGAAGATTTATCAAGGATTTTAGCAAAATTGCTAGGCCCTTGACTAATCTGTTAGCTAAGGATGTGTCCTTCACTTTCGATGCTGAATGCATAAATTCTTGGGAGAAGCTTAAGAGAGAGCTTATTTCTGCACCAATCATATCTGCACCGGATTGGTCTAAGCCGTTCGAAATCATGTGCGATGTTTTCGATTTTGCCATAGGCGCTGTCCTAGGATAACGCACTGATAACAAGCAGCATGTGATTTACTTCTCTAGTAGGACTCTCAATGATGCTCAATTGAACTACACTATACTGACAAGGAATTCTTGGCAGTAGTGTTTGCCTTAGAGAAGTTTCGTCCCTACTTACTAGGGTCCAAAACCACCATTTTCACCGATCATTCTGCGCTTAGGTACCTCATGATGAAGAAGGATGCCAAGGCCTGACTCATTCATTGGATCCTCCTTCAAGAATTCGATCTTGAGATTCGAGATAAAAAAGGCGTAGAAAATGTCGTTGCTGACCATCTCTCATGGATCCCTAATTCTCCATGCAACGAATTACCCATAAATGAGGATTTTCCTGATGAAAATCTCTTAGCTATCTCTAGGGAACCTTGGTTTGCGGATATAGTGAATTACTTAGTCACAAACCAAACTCCGTCTCATTGGTCCAAAAACAATATATATCGGTTCTTATCCTAAGTCCGGTATTTCTTTTGGGAAGAACCGTATCTTTTTAAGTACTGTTCTGACCAAATTATTAGGAGATACATTCTCGATGAGGAGGTTAAGAGTGTTCTATCCTTTTGTCACGAACTTGCATGCGGTGGATACTTTGGTCCCCGCAAGACTGCTGAAAAAGTGCTACAAAGCGGGTTCTATTGGCCTACTTTGTTCAAGGATGCCTATGAATTTTGCAAGACATGCCCTAGATGCCAAATGGTAGGAAGGATCTCAAAACGAAATATGATGCCCCTCAACCCAATTCTAGAAATAGAACTCTTTGATGTTTGGGGCATCGACTTTATGAGTCCATTTCCTAATTCATTTGGAAACCAATACATATTGGTTGCTGTGGATTATGTGTCCAAGTGGGTAGAAGCCGTTCCTTTTAAAACTAATGATAACAAAGTTGTCATAAAGTTTTTGAAAGATAACATTTTTTCACGCTTCGGAACCCCTCGTGCTATCATCAGTGATAATGGCACTCACTTTTGCAATAGATCTTTTAAAGCTCTTATGCGAAAGTATGTTATAACTCACAAGTTGTCCACACCTTATCATCCTCAAACCAGTGGGCAAGTTGAGGTTTCTAATAGACAAGTCAAGCTTATCTTGGAGAAAACTGTGAACCAAAACCGGAAAGATTGGTCCATCAAACTTGTAGATGCCCTATGGGCCTACGGACCGCTTTTAAGACGATTCTAGGAATGTCTCCTTATAGGTTAGTCTATGGCAAACCTTGTCACTTGCCCGTTGAGTTAGAGCACCGAGCCTTATGGGCAATCAAGCAGTTGAATTTCGACTTGACCAAGGCCGGTGACCTTCGAAAATTACAAATTTCCGAATTAGAGGAATTGAAAAATGAGGCCTATGAAAATGCTAGGATCACTAAAGATAGAGTCAAGATTTTCCATGATAAACACATCATAAGAAAAACCTTTGTCCCTGAACAAAAAGTCTTACTCTATAATTCTAGGCTTCATCTTTTTCCAGGAAAATTGAAATCAAGATGGACTGGGCCATTCGTTGTAAAAACCGTGTTTCCACAGGGTGCAGTTGAGATCAGTGACACCAAGAATGGAAATGACTTTAAGGTAAATGGTCAACGCCTTAAACCTTTCTTGGAATCGGTGCCGGTAAATGAAACGGCTATGGGTCTTTTTGACCCAGTGTATCGGTAACTTTCCTCTTTTCCATTTTATTTCATGCATTTATACATTTCTTTCATACATTGGGGACAATGCATGAGATAAGTGTGGGGGAGGGTTCTAACATGTTCTAACATGACTAATATATAAAAAAAAAAAAGAAAAAGAAAATATATATATATAAAAAAAAACTTTTTGAAAGGTTAGAACAATATTTTGATATATTTTTTGTAAGAAATTAAGTCAATTTTAAGGAATAGGAAAATCATAATTAGGATTTCTTATACTTGGTCAAAGTCAGATAACTTGTTTGATGTTTAGGGTTAGGAAGAAAATTTGTGAAAGTAATTTAGTCTTGATGTTTACCTTGATGAAATATGCACAATAAATATACTTACACACTTAGGGTTAAAAACAGAGACTCTTATACCTTATAAAAAAAATATAAACAATTCTAATTATTGATTAGCTAGGTGCTTTGGCCTAAGCAAGCCTTGGTATTTATGCAAAATATAATTAGATAAGTTTGAAAAAAAATGTATATATATAAATCCTCTGATTAAGCTGGGTATATATGCCTCATGAAGCATAAGTATTCACGCCTAAAAGGGGTACATCTTATAAATAAAAACCTTAGTTTCGTGGCCTTATCTGCTCGAGTGTTTAAGTCCTTGGGGGTGTTTTCTCACCTGGTGCCCTAAAACTGTCCGGTTTGGGTGTCACCGACTGAAGGCTCGTTACATGGGCAGATTAGAAAGCCTAATGAAATTGAGGAATAAATTCCACCAAAAATAAATATAAATAAGGCATAGGAGTTAATGTTAAAGAACCCTTAGTCAACTTCACAGTCACGATAGTGCATACGACTCAGGGTAAATTAATAGACTAGATGAGAAGTACAATTTGACTCCTTACTTTAATTGGTGACATGTTTTTGAATAAAGACTGAGTTTCTGAATGAAAATTTTGATATTCCTATAACTTATAGATTACTTAAAGCCTTATAAATATACTTCAAATATTTTCTCCTTTAAAAATGCTTTTCGAAAATACTAACTTTTTTCTCTTTCTTTATGGATTTTGTGGGTGCAATCCACTGAAAACCCTCACGAGACAAAACTCGTCCTCTAGGGGTAACCTAGAGGTTTAACGGCTTGTTGCACATGCTCAGTGCAATCGAGTGACCTGCGAAAGTGGTCTAATAATTGATTAGAATTAGTCTGATGTTTTGCTCAGGGGCGAGCAAAAGATAAGTGTGGGGGTGTGATTAGTCACATATATTGCATATACATTGTCATCTTACCATACTTTTTAGCTAATAAATCCTATTAATAAGTCTTCTTCTTCTTTGTTTAATGTAGGCCCAATTGCTAAAAGAAAGGAAAGAGAAACAAGCCCAAAAGCCAACCAAATTCTGATTTAATTCAGAATAAATTCGAAATCAAGGAATCAGGGCAAAATCTTGACATATCAAAGAGGTTGAAAACTAGTTGAGAAGAATCCTCCCTGAATCAAGCGGTTGAAGCCAACAATCCAAGGTTGTTTCATCAAATCCTGAAGCTGCAAAGAGAAAACCAGCAGAAGATATGGGCAAATCACCAAACCGGAGCATTCGACCAATTGGGTGTGGCCACATGGCCACACCAGGGCCGCAGAAATGCGGCCCTAGCCGCGTTTTCGCGGCTTTGATCGATGGGGAAACAAGCACTCAAAATGTGTATTTATGAAATCAAATGAAAAGCTCGAATGTGCTTAGTATACCCTCGATACTTCCGTTATAGCATTGGCTCAATGGGTCGTATCCACAGGAAAGGGAGGCGATAGAAGCATTAACAGTCTCTAGTCACGTCAGATGTTAACAATTCTTCTATGTTGAAAGAATGAAAAAGAAAAGAAAATGAAAACAAGCATGTGGTAGGTGAGGAGAGCGATGAAAACGGCGATGTAAAAATCAAAAGAGAAATGAAGAAGATGGAACAAGGTAAACTAAGAAGGCGATGAAAACACCGATAGAAAAATGAGAAAAGAATTTGGAAAACGATTTCTAAAACAAAGGTAAAAGAAAACTCATGGCTACTAACTACTAAGTACTCCACTAACCATGCTAACCTCTTCGAGATAGTTGCCTCACATTTGGATCCTTGGCCATCACAATCCTTATCTTCAAGAAGCAATACAAAGCATGGCTCATGGATGGTTCATAACAATCACAACATTGCAACAAGAACAAGCTATTACAAGCATCACTCATTACACTACTAGCATGAAATAAAAGAGCATGAAATAAAAGAGAGTTAGCTTGGTTAGCAAGTTAGCAAGTTAGATTGTTAGAACCCATCATCTTTGGCCATCAATGGCTCTTGCAAGAACAAGGTCTTGTAGAGGCAACCCGATTCATGTGGATTATCAAGTAAGTGGTTAGATAGGTTAGTGGTTAGTAGTTAGATTGCCATGAGAAGAAAAAGTTAGCAAGAAATCATGTTAGAAGGTGAAGGAGATTACAATGGAGGAGAAAGGAGGCACCTTTACATAGAGTGTCACTCTCTATTACATCAATCCCTCTCAATCTCTCTCTATGAATCACACAGCCCTACTACAATGATCTAAAAACAAAGAAAATAAAATAAAAGAAATGAAGAACACTCACCTACACTAAAATCTGGACCAACTCCTAAAAACGAAGACTCCTCACGCTCTGGGCAATTGCAGGGGTATTTATAGGCAGAAGAAGGCTCCAGAAGACGAGACGAGGCCACGCGTCGAAAATCGACGCGTGGCTCCCTAGGATTGCCGCGCCTTGCCGTGGATCTGCGGCAATTCCAGGGAGCTGGGTCCCTGGATTTCGTCCACGCGTTCGTCTGGCTTCTGGCTGCTTCCAGATATATCCAATTTCGGGTAATTTCGACCGCAGATTCGTCTGATGTGCGCAAGAGGCTAGGTTCAATGAATCTTCTAGATAATCCCTTGCTTGGCCTCCAAGTAATGCGGGATTAATTACCCTTAATTGGGAAGAATTAGGCTCTTATTCCATCTTTGCCCTTGAACTTTGGTTGTACCTGCAATAAAGACCAAAACACGTATTAGACCGACTATTTATTCATAAACTGGTGGGAAAATGCGACATAAAAATGCAGAATTGTAGACTAATCACACCCCCACACTTATTCTTTTGCTCGTCCCGAGCAAAACAAAGAAAAGAAAAACTATACTACCAATTTATTACACCACTTTCGCAGGTGACGCGATTGCACTGAGCACGTGCAACAAGCCGTTAAACCTCTAGGTTACCCTAGAGGAGGAGTGTTGTCTCCTGAGGGTTTTCAGCGGATTACACCCACAAAATCCATAAAGAAAGAAGACAAATGTTAGTGTTTTGAAAATGCATTTTGAAAGAGAGACATGTTTTCGAACTATTTTTGCAAAAATATAAGTGATCTTAGGTTATAAGTCCACCTATAATCATTCTTTCTTAAACTTAGTCTCTATGCAAGATCTTGTCTTTAATTAAGGTAAGAATTCAAAATTGGATTGAATATTTTATCTTTCATAAAACCTAGATAGTATGCACACCGTGACAGTGAAGATTTCTGGGATTTCAACTCTAACCATAAAGCCATTTATTTATATATATTTATTTTATTTTTCTCTTTTTTCTTCCCTTAGTTTAGGCTTTCTAGTTCACCCATGTAACGAGCCTATAACCGATGACTCCCAAACCAGTTGGTCTTAGGGCACCAGATGAGAAAACATCCCTCGGGTTTAAGGACTCGAGTGAAAAAGGCCACGAAACTAAAGGGGATTATTTATTTCCTTTACCACCGTTAGGCGTGAATAATCATGCTTCTTGAGGCACATTTATCCAGCTTAATAGGTGATGTTTTATTTATATATATTTTTTTCTTTTTTTTTATTTTTTTTATTTTTATGGCATTTTTGGTCTTTGTCTCCATCCCAAAAATGTGTAAGTGTGAAGTGCATACTTATCTAAGGCAAAAAATTCAAGATAAAAATATCTCACCAATTTTTCTTACTTAGCCTATAATTTCAAACAAGATCTATTATTTCAACTAGGTTTAAGATGTCATAATTAAGGCTTTCTTAATTTCTTAAGATACATCTTAATTTTCTTAAAAATAGATCAAAACTTTGTCTCTTATTTCAAAAAGTTTTTAAAGAAAGAGAAAATTCCTATACAAAAGGGAAGATTTCTAAAAGAAGTGTAAAAGAAAGAAAATCTAAAAACTCTAAGTTAGTAAACCTCCCCCACACTTATCTCATGCATTGTCCTCAATGCATCGTGATATATGTATGCATGAAACAAATAGAGAGGGAAGGAAAAAATTACCTCAAGGTGGTGGTTCCGGTGGCGGTCTGATTGGTCGACGAAAGGCGGCCCAATCATTATTGCGTGGAGTCCGAAGGAACCCACCAGAAACCTCCATGATACAACCCACTAAAAAGATGTATGCATTTATGATTTTTATTAAAAATGTTACCCCATCTAATTTCCAAATTTGCAAAATAATTTCAGAGTCAAATTTATCAACACCCTTGTTCCAGAATGGAATGATTGATTTGGACTCAGGAAGCACAGGAACTAATTCGACTCAGGAAAAAAACTCAAGTCAAGTAGAGGTTCGGGAGTCGAGATCGGTTCAGGAAGTTGGTCCAAATCAAGAAGATGAAGCTCAGGTCCACATTCATTTCCCCATGATGGAATGTGACTATCTAAGATTAGTGATTCAAGTTCAGGAGGGTTGGGAATCAAAACTGACTCTAAAATGTTACTCAAATTGGGTAACAATACAGGAGTCAATAATGATTCAGGTATTTGAACTAAATCACAAACTTGAGGGTCAAAGTCATATTCCACATTGAGTTCAATTCCACAAAATTGAGAACCTACCAATTTATCAAATGGACTTTCAAAAGTATGAAATTGGTCAAGTTCAATATGATCATCATGAATGATTGGTGATTCAATTTCACAATGGATTGGTACAGGATCCAATAATGACTCGGGAAAAGGGGTGAAATCAGGTGAAGATATTGGAGTCATAATTGAATCAGGAAGTAGAATTGAATCACTAATTTGAGGTTCATGATCATATTCATGTTCAAGTTTAATTTCAGAAAATGGATAACTTGCCAAAATGTCAATGGGATCTTTAACATTTGAAGTTTGGACAAGTTCAGATGAGTGTGCTGAAATTGAATCTTGATTTCCAAAACAACATGACTCTTTGGCTCGGACAGAATGGTTTGTGACATTAGAAATAGGATGAGAATGAAGAGTTTGAATCATCAACTCTATGTCACGGTTACGAGCATTTTTAGCCTGAGTCATGATTTCAAGCATCTTTTTCTGGCTGATTGGTTCATTATTTTGTTGAAGAGATGCAGTGTTGTTTTGGAATTGGTGGCAAAATTGTGAGTCCATCAGATTTTGTGATTTTTGTTTGGACTCACGCATACTCATTTTCAAAATTGATGGTCTTCTATTTTGGACTGGTGGAACTGGGTATGAATCTTGAAAATGTTGTGGAATTGGAGAGGCCCTCATTTTCTGAATTTGTTGCTCGGCCTCTTGTAGATTTGCTTCTATACTCCTTTGTAAATCATATTTTTCTTCAATTGGTGGTTCAGAAAAAGGAGTATAAGAAGCTAAATCGGGGAATGAATATTGTAGATAAGGTGAATATGATGGACAAGGTGGACATGGGGGACAAGGAGGTTGAAAATTTAACTCGGGGGACTTGAATCCCCAATGACTCTGTGACGAATTGAAATTATTTTGGAAATTATAGTCACAAGAATGTGGGTATGGGTTGTATTGATTCGGATAAGGCCAACCCGGTGTATTTGGTTGGTGCATATTATAAAACGCCGGGTTGGAATTATCCGAATCATATGGAGTTGGTGTGAAATATGGATTCATGTTCGGATTGAAAGAATTGTTATTGTTGAATGCCATTTCACACACAAAAAAAAATCACAAAAAAGAAAGAATCAAACAACAAACAAAAAGAAAACAAAAAAAATCAAAACCAAGCCAAGAGGAGGGTTGACCTAGACCTAGATGAAATGTCCCTAGGGGCCAACGTCTATTCAAATTTTATTAGGGCTTGGGTTGTGTGAGTGGGGAGATGATTTTTGGGCTAAGGAAGGGGTATGAAATCCCACCTAATCATGTTTGGGTTTTGCCCTTAAATTCAATTCGTGCAAGTGTGCAATATAGACAAGAATATAACACAAAGCGATAAATCACCCACGTGTTTGTCCTATGCTATATGCAATGCCATATGTACATCTCCATCCAGATCACAACAACAGAACAAAATATAGTATATTGGAATTGAATTGACACGTGCCTAAATGCAAATGTCTATACCATTTTAAAAGCGTCTAAATACCGTATTTTAGTTCTTTTATTTATTATGGTGTGTAGGCAATCAAAGCAAGAAATATAGCAGCACAAATCAACTAGCTATTACAATTCACACATCCCAGAACAACAACATATACAATTTTCACAAAAGTGCCGCGGTTTTGCGGCAAATGTCGCGGATCCGCGGCTTTTGTTTAAAATCTGGGGCCCTGCTTTCTGGAGCAGGGAGATGCAAAGCTAATTTATGTACTGCAATGTTAAGCACCTGTAAATATTGCCCTGCACACCAAAACAGAGAAGACAAATGTTAACAAAAACGTGAAAACAAAACCATTCCCTTCCCCGGCAACGGCGCTAAAAATTTGATCGATGGGGAAACAAGCACTCAAAATGTGTATTTATGAAATCAAATGAAAAGCTCGAATGTGCTTAGTATACCCTCGATACTTCCGTTATAGCATTGGCTCAACGGGTCGTATCCACAGGGAAGGGAGGCGATAGAAGCATTAACAGTCTCTAGTCATGTCAGATGTTAACAATTCTTCTATGTTGAAAGAATGAAAAAGAAAAGAAAATGAAAACAAGCATGTGGTAGGTGAGGAGAGCGATGAAAACGGCGATGTAAAAATCAAAAGAGAAATGAAGAAGATGGAACAAGGTAAACTAAGAAGGCGATGAAAACACCGATAGAAAAATGAGAAAAGAATTTGGAAAACGATTTCTAAAACAAAGGTAAAAGAAAACTCATGGCTACTAACTACTAAGTACTCCACTAACCATGCTAACCTCTTCGAGATAGTTGCCTCACATTTGGATCCTTGGCCATCACAATCCTTATCTTCAAGAAGCAATACAAAGCATGGCTCATGGATGGTTCATAACAATCACAACATTGCAACAAGAACAAGCTATTACAAGCATCACTCATTACACTACTAGCATGAAATAAAAGAGCATGAAATAAAAGAGAGTTAGCTTGGTTAGCAAGTTAGCAAGTTAGCAAGTTAGATTGTTAGAACCCATCATCTTTGGCCATCAATGGCTCTTGCAAGAACAAGGCCTTGTAGAGGCAACCCGATTCATGTGGATTATCAAGTAAGTGGTTAGATAGGTTAGTGGTTAGTAGTTAGATTGCCATGAGAAGAAAAAGTTAGCAAGAAATCATGTTAGAAGGTGAAGGAGATTACAATGGAGGAGAAAGGAGGCACCTTTACATAGAGTGTCACTCTCTATTACATCAATCCCTCTCATTCTCTCTCTCTATGAATCACACAGCCCTACTACAATGATCTAAAAACAAAGAAAATAAAATAAAAGAAATGAAGAACACTCACCTACACTAAAATCTGGACCTACTCCTAAAAACGAAGACTCCTCACGCTCTGGGCAATTGCAGGGGTATTTATAGGCAGAAGAAGGCTCCAGAAGACGAGACGAGGCCACGCGTCGAAAATCGACGCGTGGCTCCCTAGGATTGCCGCGCCTTACCGTGGATCTGCGGCAATTCCAGGGAGCTGGGTCCCTTGATTTCGTCCACGCGTTCGTCTGGCTTCTGGCTGCTTCCAGATATATCCAATTTCGGGTAATTTCGACCGCAGATTCGTCTGATGTGCGCAAGAGGCTAGGTTCAATGAATCTTCTAGATAATCCCTTGCTTGGCCTCCAAGTAATGCGGGATTAATTACCCTTAATTGGGAAGAATTAGGCTCTTATTCCATCTTTGCCCTTGAACTTTGGTTGTACCTGCAATAAAGACCAAAACACGTATTAGACCGACTATTTATTCATAAACTGGTGGGAAAATGCGACATAAAAATGCAGAATTGTAGACTAATCACACCCCCACACTTATTCTTTTGCTCGTCCCGAGCAAAACAAAGAAAAGAAAAACTATACTACCAATTTATTACACCACTTTCGCAGGTGACGCGATTGCACTGAGCACGTGCAACAAGCCGTTAAACCTCTAGGTTACCCTAGAGGAGGAGTGTTGTCTCCTGAGGGTTTTCAGCGGATTACACCCACAAAATCCATAAAGAAAGAAGACAAATGTTAGTGTTTTGAAAATGCATTTTGAAAGAGAGACATGTTTTCAAACTATTTTTGCAAAAATATAAGTGATCTTAGGTCATAAGTCCACCTATAATCATTCTTCTTAAACTTAGTCTCTATGCAAGATCTTGTCTTTAATTAAGGTAAGAATTCAAAATTGGATTGAATATTTTATCTTTCATAAAACCTAGATAGTATGCACACCGTGACAGTGAAGATTTCTGGGATTTCAACTCTAACCATAAAGCCATTTATTTATATATATTTATTTTATTTTTCTCTTTTTTCTTCCCTTAGTTTAGGCTTTCTAGTTCACCCATGTAACGAGCCTATAACCGATGACTCCCAAACCAGTTGGTCTTAGGGCACCAGATGAGAAAACATCCCTCGGGTTTAAGGACTCGAGTGAAAAAGGTCACGAAACTAAAGGGGATTATTTATTTCCTTTACCACCGTTAGGCGTGAATAATCATGCTTCTTGAGGCACATTTATCCAGCTTAATAGGTGATGTTTTATTTATATATATTTTTTTCTTTTTTTTTATTTTTTTATTTTTATGGCATTTTTGGTCTTTGTCTCCATCCCAAAAATGTGTAAGTGTGAAGTGCATACTTATCTAAGGCAAAAAATTCAAGATAAAAATATCTCACCAATTTTTCTTACTTAGCCTATAATTTCAAACAAGATCTATTATTTCAACTAGGTTTAAGATGTCATAATTAAGGCTTTCTTAATTTCTTAAGATACATCTTAATTTTCTTAAAAATAGATCAAAACTTTGTCTCTTATTTCAAAAAGTTTTTAAAGAAAGAGAAAATTCCTATACAAAAGGGAAGATTTCTAAAAGAAGTGTAAAAGAAAGAAAATCTAAAAACTCTAAGTTAGTAAACCCTCCCCCACACTTATCTCATGCATTGTCCTCAATGCATCGTGATATATGTATGCATGAAACAAATAGAGAGGGAAGGAAAAAATTACCTCAAGGTGGTGGTTCCGGTGGCGGTCTGATTGGTCCACGAAAGGCGGCCCAATCATTATTGCGTGGAGTCCGAAGGAACCCACCAGAAACCTCCATGATACAACCCACTAAAAAGATGTATGCATTTATGATTTTTATTAAAAATGTTACCCCATCTAATTTCCAAATTTGCAAAATAATTTCAGAGTCAAATTTATCAACACCCTTGTCCCAGAATGGAATGATTGATTTGGACTCAGGAAGCACAGGAACTAATATCGACTCAGGAAAAAGACTCAAGTCAAGTAGAGGTTCGGGAGTCGAGATCGGTTCAGGAAGTTGGTCCAAATCAAGAAGATGAAGCTCAGGTCCACATTCATTTCCCCATGATGGAATGTGACTATCTAAGATTAGTGATTCAAGTTCAGGAGGGTTGGGAATCAAAACTGACTCTAAAATGTTACTCAAATTGGGTAACAAATCCTATTAATAAGTCTTCTTTTTCTTTGTTAAATGTAGGCCCAAGTGCTAAAAGAAAGAAAAGAGAAACAAGCCCAAAAGCCCACCAAATTCTGATTTAATTCAGAATAAATTCGAAATCAAGGAATCAGGGCAAAATCTTGGCATATCAAGAGGTTGAGAAGAATCCTCCCTGAATCAAGCGGTTGAAGCCAAACAATCAAAGGCTGTTTTGTCAACTTTTAGAGCAGAAACAAGAAAACCAGAAGAAGATACGGGAAATACACCAAATCGGGGATCTCCACCAATTGGGTGTGGCCACTTGGCCACACCAAGGCCGCGGAAACGCGGCCCTAGCCGCGTTTCCGCGGCCTTGTTAGGTCAGTTGGGGAGCGTTTGCTCCCCCAATCTTCCCGGGATTCCCCCTTTTGGTTTTTCCCTATAAATACTAGTTTCAGCAGAGAAAAGGGGACGACCATGCAGAGATAGGATTTAGTCCAGTTTTCCATTTTTCTTAGTGTAGGTTTTTGTTTTTCTTTTCATGTAATTTTTAGTTTTAATTTATGTAAATCAGAAGAGATCAGAGTTTCATAGGAGAACGAGAACGAAGCTTGTGCTGAGAGTGACACCGGTGTAAGATTTCCTTCTTTTCTCTTATTGTTATGAGATCAAATCTGTAGTTTCTCTTTTTATGTACTTCTTTTTAGTGTTCTTCTTCTTCTTCTTTTCTACTTCACTCCTTCTTGTACCAATTGCTCTCCAAGTGAGTCTAAAAGCATCAAAAGAGCCTTGCCTTTGCGAGTGCCACCGATAGCTCATGACGATGGATTTGAGTCTCTCTGTATCATTTCATGCTTGTTTTGTCTTGATGATGTAATGTAGAAGAGACAATAATCAACTCTTATGGGCTATGCGCTGATTGCCTCCACTTCAAGGTAACATCGTAGCCAAAATTCAAGGTAAGCTTTTGGTCAAAAGGGGGTAAGTAATTATTTTTAATTTTTTTTTCTTATTACTTTTAATTTAGATCATCAACAGCACATCTTCCAAATCTTTTTCACTCTTTTTCAATTCATTTGTACATAGTCATTTTCTGATTTTCTCCACCTTCTCATTCTACCATTTTCTTTCTCACTTAACTTTAACTCAATTTTTCCTTTTTCTTTTAAAGAACTAAAGAAGAACTTTAACCAAACTTTGTATCTTAAAAGAAGACTTACTAAAAAGCTTTCATCGCTAGTCCCTCCTTGTGGATCACGACCTGCATAGCCACTTGCTATTGCGGTAGAATTGAGTAACTTGCACTCTTTAATCTTAAAATCTGAAATACTATATTTGTGTGCGGTTCAAGCTCAATCAATTTTTGGCGCTGTTGCCGGGGAGGGACGGTAAGTTACTCTCTTTAAAAGTTTACATTTTTGGTTAACTTTCTTCTTTGTTTTTTTTGTACAGATTCAACAACAAGGAATTCTTGCTGCAGTGGACATATAAGTGGCCTTGGACTCTGCTCAAGAAAGCAGAGCCAAGAAGCCCTCAGATTTGCTACATTTTAGTGGCAAAACTGAGTGAACTACTAACCTGTATTCTTGCAGGTTGGCTGAATTAAAAATCTGAATTTCTGTAGCATTTATCTCCTTGTTTGACTCACTGTATATATATTTCTAACACAATAGTAAAAAGTTGATTGTAAATGTTAAAAATGATTTAGACTTTGCATTTAGGCACGTGTCTATTTCATTTCATTTTTTTATTTACTGTTGAAGAGTGATGGAGCCAAGGTATGTGTGCATAGCATTTAGTATAAGGTTCATTCTAGTATGATTGCTTGAATGTTACTTTTTCTATATACTTGTACACTACACTAAATTGACTTAAGGGCTTGTCATTTAAACAAGATAAGGTGGGGAAGTCATTACCCTCCCTTAACCCGCAAACAATCTCCTCACTCACTAACCCAAGCCTAACTAAAAATGAGTAGACGTTGGCCCTAGGGACATCTCGGACTCAATTAGGAGATTATCCTAAGGGGAAAAGGTGTTGAAATTTGACTCCTGCCAAATCAGTGTCTAGGAAGGGGATTAAGGGCCGAAAGCCCGAAGGTTGGTGGTTACTTAATTAAGGAACGTCTTTGACGGACAACCTCCCACCAATCTTGCCCTGACCTGGCTGATTAGCTTGTGGTCAAAGTCTGCATTATACCTCCCGTGGACAATCTAACCAGTTAGGAATCGTCTAGGTCATAGGTCTACCCTAACTTAGTTTAGAATTTTTTCTTTTTTGTTTGCTTATTTGTTTGTTTTTTGTTTGTGTTTTATTGTGTGATATGGCTTATAACAACAATTTTTCCAATTTTAATGGTAATCCATATTACACACCAACTTCTTTTTCGGATATTACCAACCCGGCATATCATAACTTTGACCAACGTAGTGTGCCGGATTGGTCTTATCCGAATCAATATAACCCATGCCCCCGATCTTATAACCATAATTTCCATAATAATTTTAACTCTTCACAGAGTCAGTGGGGATTCACCTCCCCCGAGTCCAATTTTCAACCAACTTGTCCTCCTTATCCACCTGGTCCACAATATTTCCAAGATTCATACTCAGTTCCACCAGTCCAAAATAGAAAACCATCAATTTTGGAAGTGAGTATGCGTGAGTCCAAACAACAATCACAAAATCTGATGGACTCACAATTTTACCACCAATTCCATAATAACACTTCATCTTTTCAAGACCAATCGCAACAAAGCGATGAACCTATCAACTATGAAAAGATGCTTGAAGCCATGACTTAGGCTCAAAACGCTCGTAATCACGACATAGATATGATGGTCCAATCTCTACGTTCTCACCGTTTGACCAGTTCTGATGTCGGTAACCATTCTGTTAGAGCCAAAGAGTCATGTAGTTTTGGAACACAAGGTTCCATTTCAGCACAATCATTTGAACTTGCCCAAACTATAAATTTTGAAAGTGACATTGACAGTTTGGCAAGTTATCCCTTTCCTGAAATTGAACTTGAAAATGAATATGATCATGAACCTCAACTTAGTGATTCAATTCTACTTCCTGATTCAATAATGACTCCGGTGTCTTCACCTGATTTCAATCTTTTTCCCGAGTCAACATTGGATCCTGTGCCAATTCATCATGAAATTGAATCACCCATATTTGATGATCATATTGAACTTGACCAATTTTACACTTTTGAAAGTCCTATTGACAATTGGCAAGTTCTCATTTTTATGACATTGAACTCAATGAGAAATGTGACCTAGATTCTCAAATCTGTGATCCAGTTCAAATTCCCTAATCAATATTGACTCCTGTTTTGTTACCCGACTTGAGTAATATTTTAGAGTCAGTTTTGATTCCCACACCTATCATTCTTGAACTTGAATCACCAATATTAAGTCACATTCCATTGTTGGAAAATAAATGTGGACTTGAGTTTCAACTTCTTGACTTGGACCCGCTTCTTGAACCAATCTCGACTCCTGAATCTTTACTTGACTTAAGTCACCTTCCTGAGTCGGTATTAGTTCCTGTACTTCCTGAGTCCAAGTTAATCATTCTATCTTTTCACACTCCATTTTGGGACAAGGCGGTTGACAAATTTGACTCCGAAATTAATTATGGAATTTGAAAATTAGATGGGTTAAATTTTAATAAAAATCCTTCATGGATACATCATTTTAATGGGTTATATTAGAAAGATTTCTGGTGGGTTCCTCCGAATTCCACGAAAAGTCGATTGGGCCGCATTTCGTGGACCAATCAGACCACCACCGGAACCACCGCCTTAAGGTAACATTTTCCTTCCCTTTTCTTCTTTTTCATGCATCTATGCATTAATTCATACATTGAGGACAATGCATGAGATAGGTGTGGGGGAGGGGTCTAACATAACTTAGGTTTTTCTTTTTATAATAAAATTTTTTTTTAACATTTTCTTTACTTTTAAAAACTTTTTGAAAATAGAAACAATATTTTGACATATTTTTTGTAAGAAATTAAGTCAATTTTAAGGAATAGGAAAATCAAAATTAGGATTTCTTATACTTGGTCAAAATAAGATTATTTGTTTGATTTTTAAGGTTAGGAAGATAATTTGTCAAAGTAATTTAGTCTTGATCTTTACCTTAATGAAATATGCATACTTCATACACTTACACACTTAGGGTTCAAAAACAAAGATTCTTATGCCTTATAAAAAAAATATTATGAAAAAGAAAAAATATATAAACAAATCTAACTATTGATTAGCTAGGTGCTTTGTCCTAAGCAAGCCTTGGTATTTATGCGAAAGATGATTAGATAAGTTTGAGGAAAAAAATAGATGAAAATCCTCTGATTAAGCTGGATATCTGTGCCTAATAAAGCATAAGTATTCACGCCTAAAAGGGGTTCAAATAATAAAATCCTTAGTTTTGTGGCCTTGTTTGCTCGAGTCCTTAAGTCCTTGGGGTGTTTTCTCACCTGGTGCCCTAAGACCGTTTGGTTTGGGAGTCATCGATTAAAGGCTCGTTACATGGCAGATTAGAAAGCCTAATAGAACTAAGGAATAATACCACAAAAAATATATATATATAAATAAATAAGGCATAAGAGTTAGAGTTAAAGAACCCTTAGTCAAACTTCACGGTCACAAGGTGCATATGACTTAGGGTAAAGTAATAGACTAAATAAGAAATACAATTTGACTCCTTACTTTGATTGATAACAAATTTTTGAATAGAGACTAAGTTTAGGAATGAAAAATTCAGTTTTCCTATAACTTATAGATTACTTAAATCTTACAATTATATTTCAAATATTTTTCTCTTTCAAAATGCCTTTCGAAAAGACTAACTCTTTGTTTCTCTTTCTTTATGGATTTTGTGGGTGTAATCCACTGAAAACCCTCACGAGACAAAACTCGTCCTTTAGGGGAAACCTAGAGGTTTAACGGCTTGTTGCACATGCTCAGTGCAATCGAGTGACCTGCGAAAGTGGTCTAATAATCCTTAGTATAGTTTAGTTGTTTTGCTCGAGGGCGAGCAACAGATAAGTGTGGGGGTGTGATTAGTCATATATGCTGCATATACATTGTCACCTTACCATACTTTTTAGCTAATAAATCCTATTAATAAGTCTTCTTTTTCTTTGTTAAATGTAGGCCCAAGTGCTAAAAGAAAGAAAAGAGAAACAAGCCCAAAAGCCCACCAAATTCTGATTTAATTCAGAATAAATTCAAAATCAAGGAATCAGGGCAAAATCTTGGCATATCAAGAGGTTGAGAAGAATCTTCCCTGAATCAAGCGGTTGAAGCCAAACAATCAAAGGCTGTTTTGTCAACTTTTGAAGCATAAACAAGAAAATCAGAAGAAGATACGGGAAATACACCAAACCGGGGATCTCCACCAATTGGGTGTGGCCACTTGGCCACACCAGGGCCGCGAAAACGCGACCCTAGCCGCGTTTTCGCGGCCTTGTTAGGTCAGTTGGGGGAGCGTTTGCTCCCCCAATCTTCCCGGGATTCCCCCTTTTTGGTTTTTCCCTATAAATACTAGTTTCAGCAGAGAAAAAGGGGACGACCATGCAGAGATAGGATTTAGTCCAGTTTTTCATTTTTCTTAGTGTAGATTTTTATTTTTCTTTTCATGTAATTTTTAGTTTTAATTTATGTAAATCAGAAGAGATCAGAGTTTCATAGGAGAACGAGAACGAAGTTTGTGCTGAGAGTGACACCGGTGTAAGATTTCCTTCTTTTCTCTTATTGTTATGAGATCAAATCTGTAGTTTCCCTTTTTATGTACTTCTTTATAGTGTTCTTCTTCTTCTTCTTTTCTACTTCACTCATTCTTGTACCAATTGCTCTCCAAGTGAGTCTAAAAGCATCGAAAGAGCCTTGCCTTTGCGAGTGCCACCGATAGCTCATGACGATGGATTTGAGTCTCTCTGTATCATTTCATGCTTGTTTTGTCTTGATGATGTAATGTGGAAGAGATAATAATCAACTCTTATGGGCTATGCGCTGATTGCCTCCACTTCAAGGTAACATCGTAGCCAAAAATTCAAGGTAAGCTTTTGGTCAAAAGGGATAAGTAATTACTTTTAGTTTTTCTTTCTTGTAACTTTTAATTTAGATCACCAACACCACATCTTCCAAATCTTTTTCACTCTTTTTCAATTCATTTGTACATACTCATTTTCTGATTTTCTCCACCTTCTCATTCTACCATTTTCTTTCTCACTTAACTTTAACTCAATTTTTCCTTTTTCTTTTAAAGAACTAAAGAAGAACTTAAACCAAACTTTGTATCTTAAAAGAAGACTCACTAAAAAGTTTTCATCGCTAGTCCCTCCTTGTGGATCATGACCCGCATAGCCACTTGCTATTGCGGTAAATTGAGTAACTTGCACTCTTTAATCTTAAAATCTAAAATACTGTATTTGTGTGCAGGTTCAAGCTCAATCAATCGCATTCCTCATCGTGGACACGACCCGTTAGCCACAAGCTACACTGTAAATTCTCAACTCTTTGATTGTTCTTTCATTTTAGCAATCATATCTCCACTGACTCTTGTTGGCCCAAAAGGTTACACTCTCCATTTGTTTAGCGTTTTGATGATAACAAAACAAATAAGAGCTATTTGGTACTAATAAGTTTGTTCAAGATAAGTTTCAGGTTTGTACCATGTTTGGAGGCCATTGCTTAGCTTTTGCAAGAAATTCTAGGTTCATGGAGCAAAGAAGGCTTATAGCACATCAAGGAAGGAACAAAGAAGAGAAGGCTCTAGCTAGGCTTTGCATGGCTCAAGACTTCAAGATTGCTCAAAAAGACTTCATTAGATTTGTTTTTAGTTTTATAGTTTTTGTTAAAGAATAGTGAATAGGGTTGAAGCTCCATATTCCAACACACACACGTTTTTGCGCACATGCCTTTCCTAGAAATATTCCCTATAAATATATACAAAATATTTTAATACAAAGCCTTTTGATTACAAACTCAATTTTATATTTTATATATCTCTAATTAAAACTATTTTGTTAGATTTCAAATCCCTTTCAAAATTATGTTTCAGTTTTGACTTTTGGCCTGAGCCGGTCGACCGACCGGTCGACCGTCACTAAGTCAGGTCAGATCGGTCGACCGACCCAGTCGACTGGACTTCTGGCAGTTTTTGTGCGTATCCGTGTGCATGTTTCCCGGTCGACCGGGCGGTCGACCGAAGACCTTCGGTCGACCGGGCGGCTGGCCGACTGAAGTGGTGTTGCTCTCTGTTTGTTTCAGTCGACCGGGCGGTCGACCGAGAGCCTGCAACGGCTCTTTTGTTTGAACCCCGGTCGACCGAGAGAGTCGTTTCAGCCATAACGGCTAGTTTTTTAAACACGTTTTAAATTTGTCTTTTTCTTCTCTAAACGTGTTTAAATGGTATTTTCTGGGTCTAATACTTCCTAATTAGCATTATGAGGGTTTACTCTTTTATCCCTAGCCCTCTCCTATAAATAGGGGTGATTAGGGAGAGGTTTTATATAACAAGCATTTACAAAAAGTTTCAAAAGTTTTCAAAGGCTTTCAAGAGAGTTTGGTCCTTGGTTTTTGTGCTGAAGAATCTCTCATCACTGATGTTTTATTTTCTAAACTCTCTCAAGTTCATTTCCTTTTTCCACTTACAATATTTGAGCTTCAATTCTAACCATTATTCTACAGGGTTCTTGTAAGGGAAAGAGGCTTTTGCAAAAGATATTTTGTGATCTTTTGATCACCAAGAGAGAACTTGTACTTAAGATTGTGGAGTTGGGTATTCCGGTGTGATTGTAATTCTTTGTGAAGTTATAGTGGTTAGAAATCCTTCTGGGTGAAGGCGGGGACGTAGAGCTGGGTGCTCGAACCTCGGAAAAATTCTCGGTGTTTGTGTTTGGTTTACTTGCTCTTATTCCTTGCTTTACTTTCATTGCTATTGTTTCTTATTTTCTACATTCATTGCTATATTCAATTGTTTCATATTCATATTGTTAATCTGATACTCATACAACAAGATTGCATTGCGCACCTCCTGTTGGAACTTGTTTTGATGAAGACTTATATGACGCATGTCATTTGAAGCTCTAACACATGACGAATCAAGAGTTCTACATGATCAAGATGTCCCAAGGAGAGTTGATATGATGTATTTTGTAAAGATGAAATAGGATGAAAAAGCCTTGACACATACACTCATATCACAGTCCTGTTAGTCGACTTACAGTTCCTTATAGTCGACTAATAACATGTGTAGTCGACTTGACCCAAACCCTAGTCGACTAAGTCTTGTGTCCAAAACAGACCCAACTCTCTGTTTGTGCATTAGTCGACTTGACAGTAAAATGTAGTCGACTAATATCAAAGTGTAGTCGACTAACCCTTGTCCCCTAGTCGACTAATCCCTGGTCCAGTCGACTTGTTGTTAGTTGCAGTCGACTTGATTCAGTTATACAGAAAACTGTCAGTCCAACGTATCTTACCCTAGTCGACTAATACCTAAACCTAGTCGACTAATAGTAGGAAATTTGCCTTGTATAGTCGACTAACTCAAAAGGCAAGTCGACTATAGGCAGTTTCTGACTGTTGGACAGTTTTCGTTATCTGGTCTTTTGTGCAACGAATTCTAACGTTCCAATTGTTTGAATTGCTCCTATAACTACCCTAACTTACCCTAGTCTTCAGCTATATAAAGGGTAGTTAAACCAAAGACCATATACCAAGAAAAATCTTCAGTTTTCCAAAAGCCAAAATTCTGTCAAAATCTGAAAACTGTTTTTCCAACTTCTGTTCTTCACCAAAAGTCATTTCCATTGTGAAGTTCTCTGAAGTTTGTCTCCTATACTAGACCTTGTTCACATACACATTCAGTACCAAGGCTTATAGGAAAAGTGTTGTAATACTCAAAGCAATCATTGTACACGGGTGGCTTCTTGGTGTAGAGGAAGTTGTACAAGGTGAAGTTTATTCTCTTGGTGGAAGAGAAGGTGTTCTCTTGGATGTAGAGAAGGTGTACACATTTGGCAAAGGGGATTTGTCAAGTGGTGTGCATGGTTGTGATTTTGGGTGTACAAAATCAAGGATAAAGGAAAATCTCAAGCGGGTGGCTTGGGGACTGGATGTAGGTCACGAGGACCGAACCAGGATAAATCTCTCTTGTTTGCGTTTGTCTATTTTCTGAGATTTGTTTTCCTTTTGCAAGTTTATTTATTTGCTTAACATTAATCCTTCTTGTTTTTAGTTTTGTGTTGACTTGGGTATTTTTAGATCCATAATTGCCAACAGAGATAGTTCCGCATTTGACATTATCTCGGGACCAACAATTGGTATCAGAGCGGGTCTTACATTTGGTACCTAGTCAACAACAAGGATGGCAACGGAGTTTTCATCATCCCAATTCAAAGAAGGACATTCTACACAACGTCCACCGCTATTTGACGGATCCAACTACAACTATTGGAAGTGTAGAATGAAGATCTACTTGCAATCGCTCAACTACGAACTTTGGAACATTGTTGAAGCATCGTACACCAAACCAACAACCAACTACAACGCTTGGAGTGAAGATCAAAAGAAGAACGTGAACCTTGACGCCAAAGCGATGAATGCCTTGTTCTGTGCCTTAACCAAAGAGAGTTCAACCGTGTGTCAACAGCCACTTCTGCACATCAAATATGGCATACTCTTCAGGTAACACACGAAGGCACAAGTAAAGTTAAGGAATCTAAAATATCTGTTCTTGTCCACAGGTTTGAATTATTCAAAATGGAAGAGAATGAAACCATATCAGAAATGGTAACAAGATTCACCGACATTACCAATACCTTAGCATCCCTTGGAAAGGACTACACCCAAGTTGAAAGAGTCCGTAAGATTCTTCGTGCACTCACACCAGAATGGGAGAAGAAGACAACCGCAATTGAAGAGGCGAATGATCTCTCAACTTTGTCGTTAGAAAACCTAATTGGTAATCTAATGGCATATGAAGTGCAATTAGAAGAAAGAAAGAGGAACGAACGACAACACTACTCAAAGAAGAAAGAACTTGCCTTCCATGCATCTTTCGACACGGATGATTCCAATGACGATGAAAAGGAGATGACAATGCTTTCAAAGAAATTCAGGAGATTTCTAAAGCAAGGTAAATTCAAATGCTTTAATTGTAATAAACCAGGTCATATGAAGATGGATTGCCTTTTGCTCAAGAATAAAGGTAAATACATGAGCAAAAAGTTCAGAAAGAAGAAAAACTACGAAGCATCATCAGAATATAGTGATTCATCTTCCTCGGATGAAGAAGAAACCACTGAACGTGTCAACCTATGTTACATGGCACTAGAAGATGTTGAGGTATCATTTACTGAACTTTCTGATGCATTTCATGAATTGTTTAATGATCTAAAGCATGAAAAACTGAAAAATAAAGTTTTATCAAAAGAAAATGAAAAACTTTTGAATGAAAATTCATGTTATGCTTTACAAGTATCTTCTATAAATTCTTAACAAGATGAGTTTGAAAAAGTCATATCATCTTTGAAAAATGAAAATGAGAAGTTTATAAAAGAGAACATTTTTCTGAAAAAGGAAACTGAATCTTTGAATAAAAGGATTTCTATTTTAGATAAAGATATTTCAGTTTTCAAAAAGAAATATGAAGATCTTTTGCAAAATGTGACTAAGTTCAATAAAGGAAAAGAAAATTGAATGATTTATTATCTTTTCAGAAGTTGTCACATGATAATCATTATGGTATTGGATATAATGAAAAGTCTTCATATGTTAGTAATCCATATGTGAAAAGAAAGTCTAATCATGTTTCAAAAAGAATTAAGACAAAGTTTATATGGATTCCTAAGAATTTAAGTTTTCATGATAAAAATACATATATTGCTTCATACATTCATGATATATGTGATTCTTGTAACTATGTGTATACTAACAGGTGGAAACCAAATTCTAAATGGATTTGGACTCCTAAAGGTTAATATGTTCTTTTATGTTTGGTACCATCTAACGTTTATCTTGCAGGTACCATGTAAAAATTGATAAGAACATATATATATATATATATATATATAATATATATATATATATTATATATTATATATATATATATATATATATATATATATATATATATATATATATTATATATATTATATATATATATATATATATATTTGTTGCAGGGGGAGAACAAAGTCTTTTCATATTTGTTATAACCCAATTTCTGCAGGGGGAGGAAAATATAACATATTTTCTGCAGGGGGAACACTTGAGCACATAAAGCGTCATCATCAAAAAGGGGAGAATGTTGGAACTTGTTTTGATGAAGACTTATGTGACGCATGTCATTTGAAGCTCTAACACATGACGAATCAAGAGTTCTACATGATCAAGATGTCCCAAGGAGAGTTGATATGATGTATTTTGTAAAGATGAAATAGCATGTAAAAAGCCTTGACACATACACTCATATCACAGTCCTGTTAGTCGACTTACAGTTCCTTATAGTCGACTAATAACATGTGTAGTCGACTTGACCCAAACCCTAGTCGACTAAGTCTTGTGTCCAAAACAGACCCAACTCTCTGTTTGTGCATTAGTCGACTTGACAGTAAAATGTAGTCGACTAATATCAAAGTGTAGTCGACTAACCCTTGTCTCCTAGTCGACTAATCCCTGGTCCAGTCGACTTGTTGTTAGTTGCAGTCGACTTGATTCAGTTATACAGAAAACTGTCAGTCCAACGTATCTTACCCTAGTCGACTAATATCTAAACCTAGTCGACTAATAGTAGGAAATTTGCCTTGTATAGTCGACTAACTCAAAAGGCAAGTCGACTATAGGCAGTTTCTGACTGTTGGACATTTTTCGTTATCTGGTCTTTTGTGCAACGAATTCTAACGTTCCAATTGTTTGAATTGCTCCTATAACTACCCTAACTTACCCTAGTCTTCAGCTATATAAAGGGTAGTTAAACCAAAGACCATATACCAAGAAAAATCTTCAGTTTTCCAAAAGCTAAAATTCTGTCAAAATCTGAAAACTGTTTTTCCAACTTCTGTTCTTCACCAAAAGTCATTTCCATTGTGAAGTTCTCTGAAGTTTGTCTCCTATACTAGACCTTGTTCACATACACATTCAGTACCAAGGCTTATAGGAAAAGTGTTGTAATACTCAAAGCAATCATTGTACAACGGTGGCTTCTTGGTGTAGAGGCAGTTGTACAAGGTGAAGTTTATTCTCTTGGTGGAAGAGAAGGTGTTCTCTTGGATGTAGAGAAGGTGTACACATTTGGCAAAGGGATTTGTCAAGTGGTGTGCATGGTTGTAATTTTTGGTGTACAAAATCAAGGATAAAGGAAAATCTCAAGCGGGTGGCTTGGGGACTGGATGTAGGTCACGAGGACCGAACCAGGATAAATCTCTCTTGTTTGTGTTCTATTTTCTGAGATTTGTTTTTCCTTTTGCAAGTTTATTTATTTGCTTAACATTAATCCTTCTTGTTTTTAGTTTTGTGTTGACTTGGGTATTTTTAGATCCATAATTGCCAACAGAGAT